>BGNK01002907.1:0-32425 GCA_003297005.1 Symbiodinium sp. clade A Y106
CTACTCCTGTACCCTCTTTTGCTTGTACCACACAGGGCTACGGTTGTGCACTAACTATACAACTGTACAAGTACACACTACACACGAGAACTACAGGTAAGGCTCGAGAGTTTCTCGCATTAAGGGCCCTTAAACAAGGTTCTTCAAAGGGTACTGCAACGGATTCTTTAGCGGGCTCTATAGAGGGGCTTTAAAAATGTTCCATGCAGTTGGCATAACGAGGGCTTAGCGTTGAAAGACATAGGGGTGTAGCTTTAGGGGTCTGGGTGTTTAGGGCTTTGGGGCTTGAGGGCTTTAGGCTGAAACTCCACGCCGCAGACCTTGCTTTCCGAAACCCGTCTACCGATACTCGAATACTTAGTGATGGTATTCCGTCTCCCGTGTGGTTCCTGATTGTATTGACAATACGATATACTTCAAATCCTGATGAAATTATTAGGCCACTATACTAAACCCGCATGACACACCTTATAGTAACCTTTGTAGAACCCTTGAAAGGAACCCCATTCTGGATATAAAGGCCCCTGTGTTCGACCCATATATGGGAGTTTCCGAAAATAGGGGAGCCTAATATAGTACCCCAAATAGTAGGATCCTTATTATAAGGACCCCAAAATAAGGTACCCCCAATTTTCGGAAACTCCCATATATCAACACTACATCTGAGAACGAAAAAAGCCCATCTTGGAAGCGACTTTTGGCAGGGCCCAAAGGCAGGCAAAACGCTCCTGCCTCGTCCGTGAGTCCGGAGTAGATCTCAGTGCTTTGCGCAATTTAGGGTTCAGGTTCGAAACCCTAAACCCTAAACGCTGGGATTGAAGATCTGGTGCCTAAGGTTTGGAGATTGAAGGTCTAGGGTTTGCAATTTGGAGGTTTAAGGTTTAGGGTTGAGCTTCCAGTGCTGGGCAACTCAACCTACTACGTTTTCAACGGCAAGCAGCTAAGCTAAGCACCTTCAGCATGAGGATACTGTGTGGAACCGCCAGTCGAAGTTGCTTCGGGGGGGAGTCAGGCTTCGAGGTCTCAGGCCCCGGGTTTGGGGTGTCTCGTTGGAGCACAAGTTTGGCTCTGGTAGGGTTCCGAGGCATCTTCTAGTATAGCTATGACAATGAACGTTAAGGAATCGTATTCTATAGTAATTATTCCGGCTTCTATATTATCACTGGCCGCATTGTCAACATTCGTAATGCAGCTGCTGCCGTCGAGAGTAATGTTGTTGCGACTATTAACATCGCCACAGTTCATATCATTATCGCCGTTTCTGTTGCTCGATTGCTTGGCACGCACCTAGTTTAAACAGAGCTGTAAAATCTTACCAAACAACCTAGAAAAATGATTTTAACTACTGAAAACTCTAGAAAGAACCAAATTGATCCCGACACAAATCTTCAGAGACGTTTTCGACCTTTGGAAACCCCTACAACCCTGCAACAACCCTACTTCAACAGCTGCTTGGTTTCTGCAAGCTTTGCGCGCCGAAAGCCCAAGTCAGAAAGAACTCGGTTTAGGTTTCAGGGCTAGCATGTAGGGTTTAGGGTTTAGGGCTTAGTGTTTCAATTCAGGGTTTAAGATTCAGGCAAAGAGGGTGAAGAAGGCCTAGGGTTTCGAGACATTCCTCTGGAATTCAGAAGCGTCCCGGTCCACAGCCGATTGTAAGCTGGCATGTCGGATTTAGGGTTAAGGGTACAGTCGGTCTGCTTCTGATGATGCCTCCATGTTACCTTGATCCTAAGCCCTGGATCGCAGATCCTTGCAGACCTCGATGTTAGCAGCTCTTGCCACTTTGTTGCCGACCCGTGACTGTACTTCAGCAGCTTTTGCAGCAACATTCATTGCCTTCTTCTGCTCGGAACTGTGCTTGTGGTAGGAGATCTCCACACCCTTCTGGACGATTTTGGCACAAAACTTCCGGGATTCTTTAAGATCTTCCTCCAAGCCTTCGGGTCGTCAGCCACGGGTACAAAGTGTTTTCAACCCTCGGCGAGGATTCTGCCAGAAAAGTGTCTCCTTCAAAGCGAACATGCCAGGGGCGTTCTTCTCGTTCCTTGGCACCTCCAAGTTCTCGAAAGGAGGATTGAAGATTCAAAACTACAGGGCTTTTCGTCATCGCCACACTGGGACCGAAAGCAGCCATGCCTGTCAACCCCAATAACAAAAAATCATCGACTCGTACCGATGGGAACAATCTCGGCCCTGATTGTAACATGTATAGGGACCTTCAGTCGAACCCAGTTCGAATTTAATAGGGCCCCTACATTAGGGGTTAGGGTTTGCCCCAGACCCCATACGCCTATGTGGCAAGGACCTTTAGGGTTTATTTGGGGATATCGTGTATGATACAGTTACAACTTACAACAATTCAAGCATGCTGTGTGAATGACACAGCACCCTCCATTGTGGCGGATTACCAGCGCGCTAAGGACGGCGCGACCAAGATATTTTGTCACAAGAATGAGCATTCTTCTTGCATCATCATGATAGAGGTTGCGTTACCATGTCCTGAGAGTTTTGAGTCTGTACGAAGCACCCCGACCAGAATGCCTCTCCGCCCTGTCTCGGTGACTCAGTGTTCTCTAGGTTCCACTACCATGAGGCTCCACCCGAGTCTTATTACTAGGGACAGCACAACCAAGATATTTGTCGCCGCAAGACTCAGCGTCCTCTTGTCACAAGATCGAGCACTCTCCTTGCATCATCATCATAGAGGTTTCCTTACCATGTCCTGAGATTTTTGAGTCTGTACAAAGCACCCCGACCAGAATGCTTCTCCGCCCTGTCTGGGTGACTCAGTGTTCTCTACGCTCCACTACCATGAGGCCTCACCCGACTCTTATTGCTAGGGACAGCACAAGCAAAATATTTGTCGCCGCAAGACTCAGCGTCCTCTTGTCACAAGATGGAGCCTTCTCCTTGCATCACCAGCATCATAGAGGTTTCCTTACCATGTCCTGAGATTTTTGAGTCTGTACAAAGCACCCCGACCAGAATGCTTCTCCGCCCTGTCCGGGTGACTCAGTGTTCTCTAGCGCCATGTCTGGGTGACTCAGTGTTCTCTAGGCTTCACTACCATGAGGCTCCACCCGAATCTTATTGCTAGGGGCAGCACAACCAAGATATTTGCAAGACTCAGCGTCCTCTTGTCACAAGATTGAGCATTCTGCTGGCATCATCATCATAGAGGTTTCCTCACCACGTTCTGAGAGTTTTGAGTCTACAGAATATCCGAATGCTTCTCCGCCCCGTCTGAGTGACTCAGTGCTCCCTAGGCTCCACTACCATGAAGCTTCACCCGGGTATTATTCTGCTAGGGGCAGGACAGCCATTTTCGCCGCAAGACTCAGCGTCCTCTTGGCATCATCATGAGTTCACCTTGATCTGCAGGTTTCAAGTCTGTTCAATGCAGCCATACCATCATCCTTCCTGCCTGTTCCGTCACAGGCTTCATGTCTAAGACTAAACAGTTCATCTAGGGGTGTTTCCTTGTTTCCATATAGGTCAGTTTCGCTTCACCACCTACAATGATTGAAGAAATGTTGGCCCGCTCGACCCTTCTTATAAGTAGAATCAATTTCCTTGACAAGTGTCTTGGAGGATCTGTCAGCCTGTACGGCAGGACTTACAAGGCCATGAGACACTATCAGCTATCAGGCCGCAGAGCTGCAAAGACAACTTGCTCGGTGTCGTCCTTGACCTGCCACGTGTCCAAGTATTCTTCTTCACTAAGCCGTGAGTGAATGAGCACCAAGTTGTTCAGTCCAATGCTCCAGCATGCAAGCATTGGCTCAGTGCATAGGCAGGCTACTTTTACTTCCCGAGCGGCATAAGGCATCGCACTGTTAAGGTTGCACAGCAACTCCACTATACACGGAGAGATCGCTGTACAATACGGATGCATCGACTTAGCGACTCACATGGTCCGGATGCGTTTCACCCCCGCACGACGCAAGGAATCACATCGCTTTAAAGTGTGAGGCGTTCTACGCCTCTTGACATCTCCCCGCTGTGCTGCGGCGGGTCGTTTTTGTGCTGTCTTCTTGACTAGCACCCTTTCCTTCTCCCTTCTCTCATGCAGAGGAAGTGAAGCCTTGCTGAGATATCTATCATCAGCCAAGTCTGCACACCAGTCTGACCATGTATCGTCCTTCCAGACTGGTTTTGTTGTAACACGAGCCAACAGTTCAGCGTGAGGAACCTGTCGACACGTGGGCCTGTACAGAGCAAAGTTATGCGAGAGGTTTTTGTTGAGATGCAGTATCTGCAACTTCAATGACAGTGTGGATTGGTGTAGCAGCTGCGTCTCCCGAAACCACACATTGATTTCACGATGCAAGGACTCATTGCTGGTAGTGCCGATTGGCAACAAAGGAATCCTCCTGGCAGACATCATGTGTCGGCATCGTACATTGTTCGTGTACCATTCCGACCGTTGAGAAGATGCTGCAGTGAAGAGCAATTCGTAGATTCTCCGGTTAGGCCCTGGCGACACACGCTGCACTTCGTCTCTATATACAGAAGCCAGCGCTGCAAGAGACTTTATCCACTCCAGTCGCATGTAGAATGGCTTGACCGGGTCCAGCTAATTTAGCCAGCGTGCAGCTGTCCTTTCTCGCATACTTCTGTCTTGTATTTGGCGCTGCAGTTTACCTTCCTCGTATGTTTGCGGCGTGCAAGACGTGCCGTCATACGGTCGTCCCCATCTGCCATCGCTACATGAGTCATCCCTGGCTGATAACTTGCTGAGAACTTTGCGTAGCATTCTGGAGCCTGGCGTCCTCTTTCGGCTGGACGCGTATTCCCAGGTCATCGCAAGGTGGACCGCATCAAGCGCCATCACCTGTAGATTCGGGCATATCAATCGGAATTCCTTGAAGAGCTTCGCTGATGGGTTGTCAACAGAGACATACTGAACCTGAGAAAGGCCGTTTGCCGGAATCACCTCAGCCAATGCTCGGACGCAGCTGCCAGCGTCGTCCATGGAGACTGCTAGTAAACCCAGCACCGCATTCGTCCGGCCTCGCACAGTAACGACCTTGGCTTACGAAAAATCGCAGAAACGGCTGCGCAAATTTTAGCACACTTGGTTTGTTTGTAGACTGGCTTGTATTTGGCAAGTTACTCGAGTCACTGCCGTGTCGCCACTGAACGCAAGCTTGCTCGTCGATGAGCTTGTCCCATTATGGGAAGGCAACATCGCATGGTGGCATCCATGCTTATGCTCTCCATCTCTTCATGGGATATAAGTTCGTCCACGGTTCCCTGGAAGATGTTTTGCACTGCAGGAGAGGAGAAGATATCCTCCACAATGGGCCACCAGTGCTTGGAATAGCGAGGAAGCAACCCCACAGAGTCCGGGTCGATGCGCCGAGCAATCGATGAATGCATGGCGTACGCCTGCCATGGGGGGAAGGAATCTTCGTCTTTGTTGGACCGTGCTGCTTTTCAGGTGTTAGATAGATTGCGCGGACGAGAGACCCTAGTTAACTAGAGGCGCCTTGGCACTGTTGTTCAGCATCTCTTCATACACGAGCTGAGCCATGCCCTTGGTGTAGTACAGATTCCGGACACGTCGTACGAAGCTGCAGCGCACGGACTCAACGTGCCAATACTCCGGGCCGCATTCTGTGAGAACCAGCCGGATGTTCTTGTCGATACAGTTGATCTTCCTAGACAAACCTGGGTGCACTGTACGCCTCAGAATCTCTGTACTGGCGCGCAAATATTCACGAGCCAGGACTCCATGACATTGATCTCGATCAAATAAGGAAAGAACAATTTTCATTTGCTTCGTGCCACTCGCCATATATTGCCTTGGCGCTGTGTGATAGGTTTTCACATGGTGGCGCACAGCGGTCATTCCTTTGCGGTTGGGCCAGGCTCGAAATGGACAGAATGGACATGCCCGCAAACCATCTGCATCAGGGCGAACGACTTCCTCCGTATCCATAAATCTAGATACTTCCACTTTGAGTTTTTCCAATAGCTCGTCTGCGACAGCTGTAGCTGCCTCTTCGTCAGACTCGGAGATGACTGTATCATCTTTGTCGTCCTCGTCGACCCGCTGTCCTGCATCATCTGCTGCGTCCCACGCGAAGTCATGGCTGTCGTCTCCGTCGTACACCTGAGGCTTTGCTGAGTTTGCGCCAGCTTGCATATCTAAAAGCGCCGCGAAGTTGCCTCTTTCATGCGCACATACTGCTTGAGAATTGCGTCCTCTAGAGAACTGCACTGAGAAGAACACCATGTACTTCCTGTCCACTGCCTTGTCTATAAGATCCATGATCTCACACGTCGTAAGATTCCACTCCCTTACACCATCTCGCAGCCGTGCTTCTCCACGAGTTGAAACAGACAGAGCAACACAATGTGATTTTCCTCCTGGAGCGAGATGCAAAAGGAATCGGCCGTCACGCCCTAGCATGCTGGGTTCCAGCGACGGCACGAATTCTAATCCACATCCCGTAGCCACTTGCTCGTATGTCCGATGACCTCTCTGCTCGAAATAAACATGTGCTTCCGTTTGTGTCTCGGACACCATGCTGCTCACCTGCGATGCGAAGCCAAGTTGGTGAACTGCTGCTGGGATGCAATTCCCAGTTTGCTGCAATTCAACAGGGCACTCAATAGTGTCAGGCTCGGACCTTTGCTTTAGCAAGTACAAGAAGTCCCCATGAGCTTTAGGTCGCAGTCTAGAATTCTAGATTTCTAAATTTCAGAAATTTCTAAATTTCAATGGAAATTTAGAATTCTATAATTCTAGACTTCTAGAATTTCAAAAATTTTCAAGATTTAGAGGCATTCGAAAACTCTGGGAACCTGTCTTCAGGGGTTCACAGGAATTTCAAAGTTTTAGAAATTTTAAAAATTCTAGAAATCTAGAATTTCAGAATTCTAAATTTCTGAAATTCTAAAACTTTTTCCCTTTGAAATATTGAAATTTCTGAAATTTAGAAATTTAGAAATCTAGAATTCCAAAATTCTAGATTTCTGAAATTGTTCAAAATTAGAAATCTAGAATTCTAAAATTCTAGATTTCTGAAATTTAGAAGTTTAGAAATCTAGAACTCCAAAATTCTGGATTTCTGAAATTTAGAAATTTAGAAATCTAGAATTCTAAAATTCTAGATCTCTGGAATTTTGAAATCTTGAAATCTAGAATTTTTGGATTTCTTGAATTTCTAAAATTTGTTGTGCCTCTGAAGCTTATAAGTGCACCAAAAGGCTTCACCAAAAAGACCCTAAAGGTCCTACATACATACGCCTGCAGGAACCCTGTAAAGTCCATATTAAGGTCCAGAATAAGAACCTACAGAACAGCAGGCTGGCCCATTAAAGCAGCTAAAAGAATTTCGTAAATAAGATCCTCTTAGTCCCAGTAAGATAAAATCCCTCAGCAGCTGTCTGAGAAGGCGACTCCTGCTCCCTTCTCGACGATCACCTTTGCATGCGGCATTTTGGGGCCTATTGGCCTGTGGGGGGCCTCTGGGCTTGAGGGCTGAGGCTTAAATGTCTCGGATCGAGGGCTTGGGCTTTAGTTGGGAGTTTCCGAAAATAGGGGACCCTCATATAGTGCCATAAATAGCAGGATCCTTATTGTAAGGACCCCCAAAAATAAGGTACCCCTAATTTTCGGAAACTCCCAGTTCAGGGTTTAACGTCTATTTCGATTCAAACCGGGCATTGGCGAGTTTGAGTAGGGCTTGGTCGGCATTTACAGTGGAGTAAGAAGTCTTACGCAGCATGGGTTTCTACAGCAGCACGGGATACTAGAAGGTTTTAAAGTTCCACCTAAATTTAAATTCTACACCCGAAACCCTAAACCCCTAAACTCTAAACCCTGAGCAGATGTTACAGCTATGCCTTGGATACTGCCCCCACTGAGTAACAGTTGAGTACTATCTATAGTATAGATATAAAAATATATAAGGCCCTTAATGGTAGCCCTATTACAGAGTGCTACTGTATCCAAGTTATGCCCTAAACCAGCCCGACGGGCTCCAAAACTTGGATAGTGGAGCACGGGGGAACTGGCATGCCGACCTGATACAGAAGCCTTCATAGTTAGTAATTCTATGGACCTTTCTATATACAAAACCCTCCTCTAATGATTGAGGCCTATACTTCTATCTCTTAACAAGCTTCAACCTCTTGAACAAATCGAAATCAGAACCGAGCCAGAACCTGACCCATGTACGGCTCCTTCCAGGAGGAAACAAAACTAAAACCGTGTCAGGTTTAGGGTTTAAGTTTAGGGTGCCCGAAAGCCTGAACCCCTAAGACCCAGAAAGGTTTCGGCTTTGGGATTCAGGGCCTTAATGATTAGAATAGGGTTTGGGGGTATGTTGTACTATGGTTATAATAAGGAACCCCCAAAATAGTATANCCCTAAGACCCAGAAAGGTTTCGGCTTTGGGATTCAGGGCCTTAATGATTAGAATAGGGTTTGGGGGTATGTTGTACTATGGTTATAATAAGGAACCCCCAAAATAGTATAATGTAGGGACCTGATTAAGAAACCCTGGGCCTATAACCCCCAAAATAGTAGGATTCGTATAAGGAACCCTGATAAAGGCCCAAGGTTTCTTAATCAGGTTCCTGCACTACGTAATTATTTAGGCCCCTATGACCCTATGGTACACGCCTGAACCCGAGACCCGCTGAAAGCCCGTTACCCAAGAAGTCTGACCCCCGTACGCACAGGTGGCTGTAAAGGAACTTTCCGCGTGGGGCATCAGTAGTATCAGTTTAGGGTTTAGGGTTTAGGGTTTAGGGTGTGGGGTATAGGGGTTGCGGTGGTTTGAGGTTTATGGTGTTTTTGCTTTTTGGGGGTGTGGGCTGAGACCGAGAAGGCTCAGGGCTTAGAGTTCGAATTTCATTGTCGTATATAACATCTCTTAAGCTATGAAACAGAAACTATCGAGCATAAGGACCATCATCAAATATCATGCACACAGGTACATACATACATACAGACTGACAGACTGACAGACCGACAGACCGACAGACCGACAGACCGACAGACCGACAGACAGACCGACGGACGGACTGACTGACTGACACGGACAGACATGCATGCATGCATACATGCATAAATGCATACATACATATGTACGTACAACACATACATACGGGCATAACATACACACATACACACATACACAGACATACATATGTAAGTACAAAAACTGGTAACATGGAGAAGCATTGTAGGTTTAACGAAGAAAGCTCGCAACAACGAACCCTACACTCTAAATGCAAAAAACCCTAGAGCAAAAACAAATCAGAAATCCCGTATACCACGTCCGGCAGAACCAAAACCCCACGACTTTGAACTCTAGAAACCGCTCAACCTAATCCTAAACTCTACGCCCGAACTCCTAAGATCCTAAAACCCTAAACCCTAAGCTCCAAGCCCTAAGTCCTAAGGCCTTAAGCACATAAACCCTAAACCCCTAAAGCCGTAAACCCTAAAACCCTACAAAGCCCTACAGAAGCGGATCGCTGAGGCCAGTACCCCATAGCCGTCCTTGATGAGCTGCTCGGCGACATCCGGCACCATGCTAATGCGCTGATCGCCTGCTTGTCGGGGCTCTTTGTAGGGTTCAGGGCCGTTGGGGTTTCGGGGATTTAGGGGATTGAGGGTTATGGGGTTATGGGGTTTAGGGTTTAGGGGTTTAGGGGTTCATCGTTGTTGTTAAGTTGTGTCGCCTGGTTCAGGGTTTAGGGTTTAGGATTCAGGGGTTTGGGGTTTGGAGTTTTGAGGTTGAGGGTTTAGGTCAAAGGTTCCGTGTGGCATAACCCTAAACCCTAAACCCTACAGCCTAAACCCCCCCAAACATTATGGGGTTTCTATTAGTCTTATAATCTGTTTTTTGCTGTTTACAGGGCTTCCTTCCAAACTCTGAAAGGGCCTTCTTAGGTTGCAGATGGCTTTATACCCAGTCGCCCGCGAGGATCCAACAATGGGGGGGTTCCTGTAAAGTACCCTGTAGTGGTACAGCGTCTCAAATTAAGGGTTCTACCTTCGAGATCCTTCCGTTGATCTGGGGTCTTGGGTTGTCAAGCATTGATCGTTTGCAAAGGCTGCGTTTTTGGGGGTGTCAATAAATACTAGGCTCTACTACTGTTGTAAGGTTTACAAAACCCAGTTCCATGGCATGTCGTGGGACGGCACACCAACCACAAGCACAGCGAGCTCCAAGCAGGGAATCGTAACATATTCGAATTCTTACTGATCCCAAGCGCTTCGGCCCGATACGTTAGATTGCGAGCAACTCAAGACATCTGCTGACTTGCGCCTTTGGAGATGCGGCTGTCTGGGTTGAAGCCCTCGTGCAAGACACCGAGCTCCTCTGTGGAAAAGGAGTGGAACATCTGCCAGTTTTGCTCGAAAGGGTGTAGGAGTAGGGAGCACTCTAAACCCTAAACCCCTAAACCCCTAAGCCCTGAGTGAGGCTTAGAACTTGGGGGGTATCACCCGCTTTTCGGACTTATTACAGAAGCTCATGACCTAAGACTCTTCCGACGGACTGGTACCGCATCGTGCTTCACCTGCAGCAAACGGGTGCTGGACCAGTGTTGGATGCTCCGCTGCAACAACTGGCCTGGCCGTAACACAGCGTGCGTCTTCCCATCTGGTGGATGTGCCTCTTTGACCAAGCTCAAGAGGAATGTTCCGGCGTTTTTGCCATCTTCGGCTGCCCTGGCAGCTACGAGATGCCCTCTTTGACCAAGCTCAAGAGGAATGTTCCGGCGTTTTTGCCATCTTCGGCTGCCCTGGCAGCGACGAGATGCCCTCTTTGACCAAGCTCAAGAGGAATGTTCCGGCGTTTTTGCCATCTTCGGCTGCCCTGGCAGCGACGAGATGCCCAATTCGCTGCAGGGCCGAATGGCGAAAGCCAGGGCTATTTCTATCGGTGGGATTTATACGGGTGTCACAAGTCATCCAATAACCCTGATAGAAATCCCTTAAGGGAAACCCGGAAACCCTCAAATCAACCCTATTAAAACTAAAATCCTACTTTTTGGGTCCCTTTACAATCTACATTAAAGTGTAAAATAAGAACCTGCAAAAAAAGTAGGTTTTGGCAAGTTGAGGTAAGGACAAAATGGGAGTTTCCGAAAATTACGGTACCCTATTTTGGGGGTCCTTATAATAAGGATCCTACTATTTAGGGTGCTATATTAGGGTCCCCCAATTTCGGAAACCCCCAAATAGCAGCTGCTTTCCCCCCAACCTCCTGGAGGATGAGCTCCCTATAGTAGAAGCCAGAAAGTTGGAACATGGCTTTTGGAGGATTCGTGCTAGGATCCCTTATAATTTACCTTAAGGGCATGAGGAGAATGATGTTCCAACTTTCTGGCTTCTACTATAAACCCTTCCGGAGGCGGAGGATTCAGCAATAATATGGGGCCCTTAATAATTACCTGTATGGGAGTTTCCGAAAATAGGGGACCCTGATAAAAGTACCCTAAATAGCAGGATCCTGATTATAAGGACCCCCATAATAAGGTACCCCCAATTTTCGGAAACTCCCATATTATTTGGTGGTTCCTGATTTATAGTCGCAGCATACTGGGCCCCAAAACCCTCTTCTAATTGGGGGTTTACGGCTGAGAGTTCGGGGCTGAGTACTCTCGCCCAAAAACAGAGAACTTTTTCAATTATGGTACTTGGGGGCCCTTTTGACTTAGTAAGTCTCTTTAGTATCCCTTAGAAACCCTATTATAATCCCCCTTAACCCACCTTACCTTACTAACCCTACTTACTAAGCCCTAAACCCTAAACCCTAAACCCTAAACCCCTAAACCCTAAACCCTAAACCCCTAAGCTAGCCCTACTTACTAAGTCAAAAGGGCCTCCAAGTAGGACTTTTTCAACCCCAAGAGGCTCAAAGATACATACAGTAAACCCCATGGAAGGCTGGAAAGCGGATGAAGGCCAAATACGGTTGATGGACAAAATCCTGCATGACCCTAAGGAGCCTAAGCTATGGGAATTATGGTATATTCCTTATTATGGGTCATGCAGGATTTTTGTCCATCAACCGTAGTGATGGGATTCCCTATATATTCCTCTTAAGGATTGAGGCTACTGGGTTTCCAACTTTTAAGCTTCTACTGTACTCAGCTACTAAGATTTCGGACCCGCGACCGGCTTCAGAAGAAGCAACTGTCGGCTTTAGGGTTTCAGGATCGCGTTTAGGGTGTTCGGATTTTAGGGGCTACAGTACTTGGAGGCCCTTTTGACTTAGTAAGTAGGGTTAGTAAGGTGGGTTAAGGGGGATTATAATAGGGTTTCTAAGGGATACTAAGTAGACTTACTAAGTCAACAGGGCCTCCAAGTGGCGTCTTAGGGGTTAGGGTTTTCGGTCAGGTTTCAGGGTTCAGGGTTTCGGGTTAAGGTTTAGGGGTTCAGGGTTTAGGCTTAGGGGTTAGGGGTGAGGAGTTAGGATTTTAGGGTTAGGGTTTCGGTGCTTTTGGGGTTTAGGGTTTTAGGGTTCAGGGTTCGGGTTTGTGAAGACTTTGGGAGCTTGTAGGAATAATTGGGCCAGAAATTTAGAGTTCCCAGAGACTCCAATTGCCAATATCCCTTAATTAAGGAATAGACCTCAAATTATAGTAGGATCCCTAATATGATATTGGAGTCTCTGGGTTTAGAGCTTGAGTAGGCTAGGGATTAAGGATGCCACTCAGGGCTTTGGCTTTAGGCTAGGGTTCAGGTTGTTTAGGCAACCTTGCTTCAGGAATACCTATCGCCCTCCTGATGCCGCAGAACCCTGCACCCACAGACCCGTAAACTCCTGCACCTCCCTGAACCCTAAACTCGAACCCTGAACCGCTCAATGGAGCCCGTCACGCAACCCTTACCCAGAGAGCCCAATACCCCTTAATTAAGGAATATACCTTGATTTATTAGGGGCCTCCTGTTATGACTTAAGCTATACTCCTTAATTAAGGGATATTGGGCTCTCTGGGTAATGCCTCAACCAACCTGGACACCCAAATCCTAGGAACCCAACTCAACCTTGGCCCAAACCTGGGTTCAGGCCGGGAGGTCACAGCCCGAACCCCCAGTCCCCTCAACCGGGTTCTTGCTAAGGAATTTAATTTAAGTTACCATAATAGAGATCTACAGTAAAGGATATGGTCTCCTTATGATGGTAGCTTAAATACAATCCCTTAGCAAGAACCCAGCCTCAACCGGCTAATCCGCAACGAGGTGCCTTACAGCTTCGGGTTTAGAGTTTCGGGCTTAGGGTTTAGGTCCAGCATCACAGCGGCACCCGCGGTCGCTTGAGGTAGCCTCGGAATCCACACATAACGCCAGGGTGCCAGGTTGGGACTGCTACAGGGCTCCTTTAAGGGTTTATAGGGTTTAGGGTTTAGGGCTACAGGGCTCCTTTAAGGCTTCTTTGCGGGCCGTATAAGGATTTATGGCTCATCTGAACAGGTCATAGATAGCTTAAGGATAGGGCACCTCGTAGGTAGGGTTAGAATTGTAAAGGGTAGCTATGCGTATAAGGTACTTATAACCATACTAAATGTAACTACCCGTGAACGTTCTGGTAGTGCCTGTCATGTGAAGCCTCTTAGGGCTTCGGGTCTCAGAGTCCAGCATTTAGGGTTTTATGGTGTGGGGTCGAGGGCTTACAGCTTAGAGTTGTGGATACGACCCCTCCCTTCCTTGCAGAAATCTGTGGATTCATCAAACGTCTAATGTAAAGCCCGAATCATTGCTCATAGTATTCCTTAGTGCTCCTAACGATAACTCTTCTCCTATATGGGTAGTTCTCTAAATTGGGGTCCCTCTAGGGTCCTGTTTATAAGGGTGCCGTACTACTTCGGTGACCCAAAATTCACAAGGGGACCCTAGTTCAGAGAACTACTCACATTACATTGAGGGGCTTCGGGCCGGTAGGGCATAAGCCTCGGCTGGGTTTCTTTGAGCTTGAAAAAATCCTTGCCGAGGCACCTCGAGACTTGTAAGAAAAGAAATTCCTCCAATCTGTTCAAAGCTTTTGAAGAGGTATGAGATGAGTGCAGTGAGGACCTCAGTCTAAGGCGCTTCCGTAATAGAGTTACAGTACTGGGTAGGTCAGAAACCTCTCAGCGGTTATATGATGTTAAAACCTATCGGCCCCTACGAGCAGTCGCCGAACACCCTGACGTCTTCAACGAAAGCCAGGCCACGCATCGTTCTGCAGCAGTGGTGCAGTCGCCATGACCTGGCAGGTCTACTTCGTCACAGGGGGGTAGGGTCTAGGGCTCCATGATACCTAGAATGCGTGGAAGCGGTTTGCAGATTCACCTTAATATCAGATATCAAAAACCCAGAACCCTCAACCCTAATATCAAAAACCCTAAACCCTTGCATCAAAAACACCTGAGCCCTAACCCGAACTCCTCAACCCCCAATTGCAAAACTGAAGCTTTAACCTGTAGGGTTTAGGGTTTAGGATTTTCATCGTATGATGTTTTGGAGGAGACCTCGGAGCGCTCAGGTTTTTCAAAAGGTTTTCATACGGTATCACAGGGGCCGTAAGAATTAGAGTGGGGTGCCCATGGAATTTAGAAAAAAAACGATGTTGAGAGTATTTGGAATGTAATTACTCAGCTTCCACATTGAAACAAATAGGCTGATGATTCTCCATGGCTTGGAAGGGTCATAGTGCCCATGACCTACTCAGTACTCAGCATAAGGGTTCCCAGCTTGGGGTGTAGGGCGTGCATGTCGGGGGCTGGGGTGACGCAAACACTATACCTTCGATCCAAATTTATGAGCTAAGCAGAAATCTCCACAAGTGCGGCTCTGCCTGGAACAGCGAACATTGGGACATAACAGACACAAAGCTTGGGCTTGAGAACAGCAACAGAAAACACCAACAATCAGAACAACAACAACAACAACAGGCACAACGAATATACCTGGTGAGATGTGAACTAGAGGTTTAGCTGATGGGGTTACGCTTTGTAATAAGGAACAAGCCAAGGCCTCACACCTTCCGGCTTCGGAACGACACAACTTATCTGCACTTTAGGGTTTAATGCAGGAACCTGATTAAGAAACCCTGGGCCTATAACCCCCCAAATAGTAGGATTCATATAAGGAACCCTAATAAAGGCCCAGGGTTTCTTAATCAGGTTCCTACATTACCCTTATAGTAAACCCTAAACCCTAAACCCTAAACCCTAGCCTATGGTTCCCTTTTCCTTAAAGGATCCCTTTAAGGAACCCAGGGCTTATGGCCCCAGGGTTTAGAGCTACAGTAGAAGCCAGAAAGTTGGAACATCATTATCCTCATTCCCTTAAGGTAGAGTAGAGGGAATCCCAGCACTAATCATCCTAAATCCATGTTCCAACTTTCTTGGGTTCACTGTAAGGGCTTCGGGGTTTGGGGTGTGGGGCTCGGGCTCAGGGCTCCGGGTTTAGGGCTTCAGCGTCTGGGGTTGAAGAGCTTCAGAGTTTGGGGTTTAGGGTTTAGGGGTTTAGGAATTTAGGGGTTTAGGGTTTAGGGTTTAGGGGTTTAGGGGTTTAGGGTTTAGGGCTTAGGGCTTAGGGCTTCAGAGTTTGGGGTTTAGGGTTTAGGGGTTTAGGGCTTCAGAGTTTGGGGTTTAGGGCTTCACGGTTTAAAGCTTAGGGAATCCTACTTGAAACAACTAGATACAGGCGTAGTTACCACTACAACCCTACTTACTCTGTCCTCTGATCCTCCTACCAACCCCGCCACCCCTAATCTTCGACCCCTAAACCCCCAGCACAAGCCCTGTTGTAAACTGTAAACCTTCTCAAATTCCCTAAAGAAACCCTACAAGCCCTTATAACACGGGTCATGTTTGAGTTGAATACCAGCTCACCCTGTCGTCACAGTCAAGAAGTTTTGCGCTGCTTCTGCCATGTCTTCGTCGAGGAAACCCTAAACCCAATCCCACAACGGCCCCCCAACTTTGCAGGGTTAGGAAAGTTTAGGGTTTAGGCTTTAGGGTTTATGGTTTGCTCCCGGTGGGGCATGGAACTGGGCGTGTTGAGCAACCGCGCGGTCCGCGTCAGAACTTGCCCTCGATCGTAAGACTGAAGACGCGGGCGCAGTTGACAACTCTTGCGCTGCTTGCTCTATCGCTGCGTCGTAGCGGGCAGTGGCATTGCAATGGCAGCATGGAGGTCAAAAACGCGAAACCCTGAACCCCAAACCCGTTACCCTCAACCTCAAACCCAAAATGCTAGGGATTCTATGAGCGGGCAGTGCACCGGACTCCCCGGCCTCTTCCAATCCGTGGATGTCCTCAGTGGGGTAGGGTGTGCCTGAACTACCTGAATGATTAGAATAAGGTTTTGGGGTATATTGTAGTCTAAAGTATACTTAACAATGTATACCCTACTGATGATAAGGAGCCCTCAGGAATAACAGTACTCGATTCAGGCCTCGGTATTGCCACGGAACCACAGCAGCGACCCCTCAATTTATACCCTTGCGAAGTGGGTCTCCTGATTTACAAGCCTCTCTCCCTTATAGGGATCCTGAAATCTTAAACCCTAAACCAGGAAACCCGAAGCCCTAAACCGAATAGGGGGCTATTGATCAGGGGGAGCTCTGATCCTTTGAAATAGTCTGCCCGGATAGAGCCGCTATAAAATTCGAGCATAGTAAGTATGCCCTCCGAACCCGTATTCCAAAACACTCAGGCTCCGAAAACACTCATATGAACCCTATAGAAAAATTCGAAAAACCTGTTCTGGTTCTTGATGGCTCGAAACTGCTGCCCATGACCTTTCCCAAATCCCTTATCTGCCTTATCTGAGCACTTTACACCCTGGGGCTTAGGTTTGCGGACACGAACTTCCAAGCCCGGAGCCTCCCAGAGACTCCCAAAACCTCTTTTTTTAAGGAATAGGGTTTAGGGTTTAGGGTTTAGGGTACCTTGAATTCTTCCTTATTTAAGGGATATTAGAGTCTCTGGGCTGCTTATAATTGCCACATCCGGTAATAAAAGTAAGCTCAACAGCAAACAGCTACAATCTCACCCCGCAACTCACCTGGCGGCCCACCCTGAATCCTGAAATCCTCAACGCCCGTGCAGGGGTCTGGTCAGTTTTCGGAGTTCGTGCTTGCTAAACTCGGTCCTTCTTGCAAGGGACCCGACCCGAGTTCGTAAATGAAGGTACTGGAACTTCCGAAACGCACAGAACTCGGATCGAAGCCCTCGACCCCACACCCGAACACCAAAAAAAAAGACAACAAAGCCTAAACGCAAGAAAACCCTAAACCCACCAAACTCGAAACCCTTAAACCGGCACCCCAAGCCCCGAAAAGCCCCTCAACCCCTAAATCCACCAACCCTAAACCCCTCGAAACAAAAAAAATGCAAGAATTAAACTCCAACACACCCCTAAACCCCTAAAGCCAAAAAAAACAAAAAAACTCCAAGACAACCCTAAGCCGACGCCCCTAAATAGAAAAGCCCTACCTCCAAAGCCCTTAAATTACCCTAAACCTTAAAACTACTAAACCCTAAGCCCTCTATACCCCAAACCCAAACCCTAAACCTTCAATCCTAAAACAAACCTATAAAAACTATACCCCTAAACCCTGAACCCTAACTCCCGAACCCTAACCCCTAAACCTCATCAACCCTGTCTCCGAAGCCCTGGATGCTCGAGCTCCGGACGTCAAAATCGGAGCTTTCGGGGCAGAGCCAAGTATGCTGAGTGTTGAGCCAGAGGTCGGAGGCGGGTCGTCCCACGGCAGGAGAAAAGAGGATTGGCGAAAATAGGGGCCTTAATAATTAACAAACATAAGGATCCTAATAAAAGAATAATATGGGGGGGGGGTTCCGAAAATAGGGGACCCTAATATAGTACCCTAAATAGTAGGATTCCTATTATAAGGACCCCCAAAAAGGTACCCCCAAGTTTCGGAAACTCCCACATAGAGGCCTTAATAATGACCTATACTATCTTAGGCTTCCTGATTACAAGTGTAGTATAATGGCCCAAGGTCGGACCGCCCCAAGTGGAGGGCTGAGGTGCGTTTAATGCAGGAGCCTTAATAAGTATCTATACTATTTTGGGGGGGTTCCTTATTATAAGTATAGTATAATATACCCCAAAACCCAATACTACTTACAAGGGGCCTATACTATGGGTTTTAACCCTTTGTTTAGGAGCTTCATGAGTGTTAATGCAGGTTCAATGCGTGCTTTATGCTTTTTAGGTTTTCGGCGCGTGCTTCTTGCGTGTGGTTTTTTTACAAATTCTTTTGGTGGTTTTGAAGGTTGAAAAGCTTTAGCGGTGTTTCAAGAATTTTGGTGGGTTTTGAGGATTTAGTGCTTTAGTGAAGTAGGCGTCGCGGCTCGAGCGAGATTGGCTCTGCATCTCCTCTAGGAGTAGCAGGGCCTTTTCGTATACCCGACCCCAGCCCTCTTGCAATTTCGGTTGCTCGAGGGTGCTGCAGTCTGGTTCCAGGTAACCTCTGCGTGTGGCGGAGTGCCACCTTATCTTCCTGCTCTACCTGCTTGTGGTTTTTTGCTGCCATTTTTGGCCGACAAACCTGGTACAGAGTGGTCTCCTTCACGTGGGCTTTTTGCCAAGGGTCTTGCCCGCCCTCCGGCTTCGTCGCTTCCGGGGCCTGGCCTCTCAGTGAGTCTTTCGAGGGCCTCGACGGCTTCGAACAAGTTCTTCCTTACAGAGGCTGGACAAGTCACCACTTCTTCTTTCGACTTCTTTCAGCTACTGCTGGTGGCTCTTTGCCGGCGCGGTGGACAATGCTGGACAAGTCACCACTTCTTCTTTCGACTTCTTTCAGCTACTGCTGGTGGCTCTTTGCCGGCGCGGTGGACAGAGGCTGGACAAGTCACCACTTCTTCTTTCAACTTCTTTCAGCAACTGCTGGTGGCTCTTTGCCGGCGTGGTGGTGGCGCTGCACGCTCTTGCGTGGCCTCGTCCCTCTTCGCTTTTCTCTCTGACGCTTTGCTCTCTGACGCAGGCACCTGTCTCCTTTCTGAGATGTTCCCGCTTGTGCTCGTCACATTACTGCTCGCGCTCCGGCCCGCTGGGCGGCAGTGAGACGTGCATCATGCTTTTCTTTGATTGTGAGCCGCTGTCCGCCTGGTTGAGCTCCGCTGGCCGTGCGCCTCGCGACGCTCCCTGGCCGGCTGCGGCTGGCTCCCGTTGAGCGCTTGCGTCTGGTGTTTCGCTCCGGGCCTGCCTCCTCTTTCGGTCTCACTTGTATAGGTTTGGTTTCCCGCCGCCGGCGCTACAGCAGCGCCCGCTTTTCGGCATTCTTTAGTTTGTGGCCGCACAGGACTCCTGAAGCGTTGAGTCAGTCAGGTTTCGTGGAGAGTTTAGGGTTCAGGGTTTTCAGGTTTCTTTATAGCTTGGTTTCGAGTTTGGCTTTTAGTGTTTTAGGGTTTGCTTAAGGGCTTGAGGGCTTAAGGGCTTAAGGCTTTGTGGTTTAGGGGGTTAGGGGCCTAGGGGTGTGCGGCACAAGGGTTGAGGCGTTTGGGGGCTTAGGGTTTTGGGTTTTGGGCGAGTGGGTTCTTCAAAGGGTCATATTAAAGGCTATTAAGGGTTTCAACAGGGTCGTATAAAGGGGTTCTACAAGGGTTCAAGGCTTCAGAAGGGCTGAGGGCGAAGTGGGGTTAAGAGGATTTATAGTTTATAGTCGAGGGCTCAGTACTTCCAGAATCGAATATAGGAGCCTTACTAATTAGAACAGGGTTTTGGGGCCCATAATACTATAATAAGGAACCACCAAAATAGTATAGGTAATTATTAAGGCCCCTATATTAGCCAATTCGCTTTTCTCTTAACGTAGGAATCCCATAGTGCGTACCCCGTAAGAAACGAAACCCAAAGACCCTGAACCCTAAACCCCCAAACCAAAAGAAACCCAAACCCCAAGCCGTTGACAAGTTGGCTTCGAAACGCCTTTTTTCCGACGCTAGATGCCCGAACCGCTGGGTTCTTCCCATGCTCGTAGGGGCACATTTTTTGCGGGGCGGAACTCCCGAGAATAGACAGGGTTCGTGTTTGGTGTTTATAGGGCTTAGGGTTTAGGGTAAAGGGCTTCGGCGGCCTAAGAATTGAAATTTATAAGACATTTGCAACACCCCACAAGGGGCTTACAGGGTTTGGGGGGCTGTACATCGTGGATAGAAAACATGACGAAGGAACAAGGATAGCACGTTTGGGTTTCGGGTGTAGAACTTTCGGTGTATATTGAGGTATATTGTACTTTGATGATAACTACATCGAGACGACAGGGGGAAAGACAGAATGGTAAAGGAACTCGGATGCCAACGGTAATCGGAGAAATAAATTCTGACTGGTCCTAACAGTATCTCCTTGACCTAAACTGTGCTAGAACAAACCACCGAAAAAGGAAACGAACATGGATGACGACAGTAAGAGGCTTGAGTATTTGGGTATTTTGGGGGGGTCTCAGTGTATAAGGCTTCGGGCTTAAGCACTTATGGTATGATGTAGAAGTCGAAACAAAGAACAAAACGAAACAGGCAAGCATAACGAAATATAGAGGCCTTCATAATTAGAATAGGGTTTTGGGGTATATTATACTATAATCATAATAAGGAACCCCCAAAATAGTATAGGTATTTGTTAAGGCCCCTATAGTAGACTCATGCTTACAAGGATTGCAAGAGGGATGCGAGGAGGCTTGAGCTCAGGGAGTTTTCAAGACTTGAACCTACCTTCATAGGGACCCTTGGGGGGGTTAAGGGGGAGGGGGGGTAGGGACTACTGTATACTTCCTTAAATAGGCCTTACTAGGTCCTTATTATGGGCATGAAGGCCCCTTAAGGGTCACTATGAACCTACCTTGAGCCCTAAATCATAATCTTTTTTACCCTAAACCCTGAAATCCTGAACTGTAGGGCAAAGGAAAGGGCCGTGACAGGGGGGGGTGGTCTGGGGTGGTCTGAATGATGTGTGACAGTATCGTCGGGTGATGTAAGGTGCCCTGTTGGGTGTGTAATGAAGCATTTACAAAGTTTTGGAAAGGGGTTTAACCGAGTTGTTAAGAGCTTGGGAATGGATAGTAATCCCTGAAACCTAAGCCAACATCCCCTTCTAGCCCCTTGTATCAGTAAGCTGTGCTGTGCTTGGCTAAGAGTTCCGGAGGTTCCTGGTGAAACGATGAGGCTGCGGAACGCGTTCCGTCACCGCAGCTGGAGCTGCGGTGCAGTAGGGTCTTTTTATGCTTGAGGGGTTTAGGGCTTAGGGTCTAAGATGCTGTGTTACAAAAATTTCTTATCGGGCTCTGTGAAGGCTGGTAGCCTCGCAGGATGAAGTGACTGGCTTGCTCCAAGCTTTTCGCTACGATAAGCTAGTGAAAGTAGTGTTACTCGTGGGGTTTATACTATAACAAAACGGAAACCTATAAGTTCTAAGGAGAGCCCAGTCTGGCACAGGACACAGCCCCAGATCAACCACAGGTCACTTTGCTGTGTTGTCTCTGCCTTCTTGGGCGAGCCCACCCTCCTGTCACTTACCTTTGGTTAGTAGGGAATGGAGGAATGGCGTAAAATTATAACTACTATTACTACCATTCCTCCATTCCCTACTAACCAAAGGTAAGGTCAGGCACACAGGAAGAGAGGTTTTTGGCTTTAAGGGTTGAGGGTGGAAGGCTGAGGGCTTAGAGGAGGAGAGCTTAGGGTTGCCTAGCCGAAATCAGGGGAGTGTTCATGCTTCCTCCGGCATTGCTTCGTCTTACTTGCATATCACAATGACAATAACAATAGTAATAGCAGCAGCAATCATAATGACGATAACGATACCCTCAATAGTAACATTTAATAACTCATAAGTTGAGACGAGGAGTCAGAGCAATAATTATAATAGCCGTGAGATGGGAGTCTCCGAAAACAGGGGACCCTAATATAGTACCCTAAATAGTAGGACCGTTATTATAAGGACCCCCAAAGTAAGGTACCCCCTGATTTTCGGAAACTCCCAGATGTCAGGCGTCTTGGGCTCCCGAACCTGAATCCGGACCCTCCTCCCTGTTCCCTTAAATGGGTGGGTGGTTGTCAAAATTAGGGCCCCTTTTTGGGTACCCTAAATAGTAGGTGCCGTATGATAGTAGGGACCCAAAAAGGGACCATAATTGTGACAACCACCCCAATAGAGGTGGGTTTAGTTTAGGGTGTTTTGTTTAGGGTCGGTGGATGCTACGATATCGCTGGTATTATGGTGCGTATAATAGAGGCTACCTCAGCCTACTAGAACGGGCGTCTCTGTGTAAAGCCGAACAAGCTTTCCCCATGAAAGGCGACACCCTAAAAGCCAGGAGCCTGAATTCTTGCTTGGGTTTAGGGCCTTTAGGGTTTAGGGTTTGGGGTCAGGGTTTAGGGTTTAGGATTTTAGAGCTGCAAGGTTCAGGGTTCAGGGGTTTAGGAGTTTTGGCCTTATATAGGTAGGGGCGCTCGTAGGGCGTTGGGGTGTTGCCGGGTTTAGGGGTAGTAGGAGGGGTTCCAGCATTTAGAGTTTAAGGTTCTAGGGTTCTGGGCTTCACCTCAACCCACCAACACCTACTTTTTGTAGGGTCCCTTTACAATCTATATGGGAGTTTCCGAAAATAGGGGACCCTAATATAGTACCCTAAATAGTAGGATCCCCAAAGTAAGGCACCCCTAGTTTTCGGAAACTCCCATATGAAAGTTCAGGTAGGGTTCAATTTTTCCTTTGGTGGTTTTAAGGTTTCGGGGCTTCGGCTTCGTGGCCCCCGAACATCTGCGCAATAAGCTTTAAAGTATAGTAGGATCCCTCATATGATTTAACGGATCCTTCTGAACTCTGTCAAGAAGGGATTAGGGTTCAGGCTTTAGGGCAAAACCACAGCCATACTCTCGTGGCCAAAACCAGCTGAACCTGACAAGAGCACGTGCAGAGGGCACAAAGCACTAGACTAGGCGGATGAGCATCGCACACGGGTTGCGAGCTGTGGACTCCCACTAGCGGCGGCCCGCTCTCCCAGCTTGAGATGGCACGACGCAGGAGTGGCTCATGAGAGACAAGGCGGAAGCTGCAATGCATGAATCATGTGCAGGCAGACATGCAAGACAGAAGGACCGGCAGAGTTTATCATCGCCAGATTGCCAGGAGTCCCGGTATGTGGCCGCTATAGTACAGGATGCGAGCGCATGCAACCACTGGTCTGCAAAGAGGCCTGAGGCAGCAGTGGCAAAGTCGCCAATTGCATCAGCGGCCATAGTAGCGGGCTGAATGCCGCCAACAGACCCTGATCCGGTCCAAACCCTTATTTGCGAATCTTTCTAAAGCCTGTAAGATACCTCAAAGAAACCCTAGAGTAACCCCAAAGAAACCCGAAGAAACCCTGATAAGCCCGATATGCGTTCCTTTAAATTTTCAAATCCCCACAGCCTAAACCCTAAACCCCAAACCCCTCTATAGATCCCTCTGAGGAACCCTTTAAAGGAACCCTACACCCTGAAACCCTATGAAAGACACGCCAAAAACCCCAGGTCCTGCTCCGGCTGAAGGTCGTCCACCGTCTGACGCAGAAGCGCCACGGTTGAAGCCAGGGTCTCGATCTTGTGCCTGAGTTTAGGGTTTTAAGGTTTAGGGTTTGGGGTTTAGTATCTGGGGTTTAGGGTTTAAGGGTCTTCCAGGGTTCGTAAGGGATCTTGTGCCTTAGTCGGGTTGAGGACGCTACTTATGTATATCCCTGATTAAAGTAAAGGGTTTAGGGTTGTGGTTCTATTTAAAGGGATGGGGACTTAGTAACGTAGAGGGTTCCTTAAGGGGTTCTGTAAGGGATCTTGTGCAGGGTTGAGGGTTTAGGGATGCCGGGCATTAGGGTTTAGGGTTTCGGGCTAAATTTCGGTTTAAGGCCTCAGGGTTTAAGGCTTCGGGTTTAGGGTTTGGGGTCTTGGGATTATGGTTTGGGGTGGGTTGTCGGGCTTACGGTTTAGGATTTCGGGGTTAGGGAAAGGGCTCTAACCAAACTCCACACACCCAATCCTATGAATCCTCCAAGGCTCGCTTAAACCCTAAACCCCACCATAAGGGCCTTGATGCGTGGACTAGGGCTTCGGGAGTATACTATGGTATGAGTGTATAAGGGACCTAGAAAAGAGGGAATAATTTCACTAATTAATGAAATTAAACCCGAACCCCCAAGCTCTTAACTGGGCTCAGCGACTCCCTGTCTTGGAGATGCACCAGCACATCCCTGGCAAAGCGCGCAATGTGGGAATCTAGAGAAGTTTTTAGTACGGGTATCCTTTTAAAAGCTCCATGTAACTCTATATATATATATATGCAACATTCCCCGGAAAGCTATTCCAATCATTTGATGAGCCCTCAGCCCTCATATGGGGTAAGTAAGGTAACTATACTTACAACCCATATTGGGGGACTTATTGGGGTTTAATGGTTGGGGATTCAGGGTGTAGGGTTTCGGGTGTGGGATTTGGGTATTACGGTTTCTTGTTACATCCCTTCTTGAGTGACGATCTAAGATGGCTTCTGAAGAAGAGTTGCGTGATTCAGACCATGGGGGCTTGCCAGACCTAGGAGGTAGAGTTTCGGTAATCGCTTTTGCTGTTTCTATTCTTATAGAGGTCTGAATAATCAGCACACGTGTCCCCTTTATCGTCCCTGCACAACGGTACTGCCAAAAGCTGGCGAGGTGGTCGCAGTTGGAACGAGGAGCACCACTGCTGTACAGTCAGCCCGGACAGGAGTCGCTCCGAGCTGCCCCAAGGTCAGAGGCATAGTCTGTGTTTTCGGAGTCCGCTGTTCGCGAGAATGAGGAGCTTCGTAGACAGGTGATGACAGGGGTTCCATCCGGAAAGCTCCGCTGCCAACAGGCTTATGGATTGGTTTAGGGGTGGACAAGGTGAGGGTTCATCGTCGTCGATCGTGCCAACCGGACCGGGCCCACCAACCTCCTTAGCTGCTTGGGCAACTTAATCCCTAAGGCCCTAAGGCCACAAGAAGGGCCCCCCGACGCACCGAGTACCAACGTCGCCAAATCCTCATGGCAGGTCAATCGAGCACTGAGAGGTCTGTGCCTCACGTGCAAACTTGGTGTCGAGCTCTCCGTGATGGCAAGGGCACGCGGCAGAGGCTGCAAGATAGGGAGGTCGTTCTCAATCTGGGACCCGGAACCCCGGGCCGCGACAACGGGCGCTTGCAGAAATGCCAAACAGCCGGCCTTGCAGTCACCGCTGCTCAGAATTGTCCGAAGCCTAGGAAAGCAAGAAGGCGACACGTGACAATGACCAACCACGACACAGCTTCTTTGTTCTTGTTGTCCATGGCCACCTGCACCAGCTTGTGCCTCAGGGTGGAGCTGCTGCCATACTGAAACCATGTAGGTCCTTCCTTTAGAATGACTGCAGCCACGCGGAGAAAGATTGTCGAGGACATCGTGCAGGCATCGCTCTTGAGATACTTCAGCCAATCCTGAAGGTTAGCGTCTCGGAGAAGCACGGCACTAGTCCTGCAACTCCGGGCTGCGAAGAAGCAGGGGCTGAGAAGAAGCAGGAACCGGAACACGACGTGCCGTAGCCTCATGGACATCGACCTCCTCCACAGTCCGGCAAAGTTCTATTTTTGCCCAGATCATCTCGAAATGATCTGCCGCGAAATACGTAAACTCAACGATGTTTCTCGGGATCGCCGCACTCACGACTGCAAACTCTTCCTTCACGGCACCCAGCTCCCTTGTCATGATTGTGCTGTCACGAGCTTATCTTGGTAATAACTTTGGGCTGGATACTTGACACCATACCTGCAGATGATCAACCTGCTATTATTTGCAGTCGTTGTGGCTTCCAGGCATGCTGCCAACTGCTCTGCTGTGCAGCTCCGTTCACACCTGGCAAGCGCCAAAGCCTGTCCTTCCACAGTGCTTGGTGGCTTGAGCTTTGGGTGCCCGGTGGGGCCACATGCAGGAAGCCACTTTCTGATGACTGCTGCTGTCTGCTTCAGCCATTCTTTGTGGCTTTCATCCATTCTTTCATGAGCTCTTGACTGCAGCCTCGAAGTGCATGGTGCCCTAGCCAGCTCGAGACCTGGCTCAAAATCAGAATCCGGCTGGGGACGGGACTGTCCATGGGAACCAGCGCTTCCTGCATGGTCCGGAAGTGCTTTGCCAGACAATCCAGGTAGTAGATGCCCAAGACCATGCGATCAGATTTTGTGTTGAGCTTGCCACGGTATTTGGAAAGATTACGCGTGCCCTTTTGCAGGAAGTGGGCTTTCTGCTTTTGGTTGCTTAAGTTCAACCCTGAGCCCCATTTGCATAGCGCCATCCCTTGCAGGCGTAAACATCGTGCCGGCCTCTGTGCAAAGGCTCGCTCTTCCTGCGCGAGGCGCAGAGCCAAAAGGGGTCGAAGACAGAAAGGCCTGAACACCTGAGGGCGGCCCTTCGTTTCCGCCGGCAGTCTCCCGCAGGCCGCCGCAATCTCTTCCAGGTTGAGGAAGAGCGGGCGGGCGAAAACCACTGTGAGACACTGCCGCAGGCCCAAAGTGTCATGTTGCAATCTCTGCAGCAGCTCACGGAGATGACCAGCTGCGAAAAAAATGAAAACAGGATCCTTGACCTCGAAAGCTTTTGCCGAAGACATGACAGGTCTGTCTCACGTCACGGCATCCCACAGCTTGCCAGGCACGGCGCTGTCTACTGCGGATTCTTGAAGAAGCCAGCTTAGAACTCCAAGCAGCTCAGGTTGGACGGCCGTGAAGGCCCTACGATTCTGAGACTGAGCAGACGGAGCCCCTGCAGCAGACAGCGATCCTCCTCCTGCAGTGCCTTTCCGTTTGGCAGGCGGCTCGAACTTTGGCTTCTGCTGTTTGTTCGCGGCTTCGCGACACTGCTCAACATGTTCCTCCCTGGCCTTCCGCAGCTCAAGCCCATAGATCCAAGTATAAATCCTCTCCATCGCTTCGTGGAGATGCTTGACAAAACCCCTGCTGTTAGTAGAGCCTGGGTTCATCCATTTGTCGAAACCCTGACCCTCTGCCACCTCGATCCTGCCTGCTTCACAAGATCATGGTCTTGCTACCGGAATGATACCGCATTGACCGTTCATACCCGAAAAACCTCAAAGCCCTTACAACCCTCACAGACATTGAATAAAGAAAATACCCTACACCCTAAAACCTAAACCCTATACTTTGGAAACTATGCTACGCTTCTAATACAGCAGTACAGGTATAGAACCCTTACAAGAACCCTTACCGGAACCCTTGCAGCCCTTGAAACCCTGAAAGCCCGAAACCCAAAACCCATGCAGCCCAAAACCCATGCAGTACTCTCATAGTACAACTCCCGAACCCTTGTACCGCAAACCTAGACCCTAAAACTTTGGAAACTATGGTACCTATACAGTACCCCTACAGGAACCCCTAAACCCCTAAACCCTAAGCCCCTAAACCCCGAAACTCTAAACTCTAGAACCCTAAACCCAAATACCTACCTCTAGATCCCTTTCTAAAGCCATTTTAATAATTTAAGCAACCCCAAACCCTCTTCCCCTCTAGGTCCCTTTACGGAACCCCCTTGCGCCTGGCAAGCGTCTGGTCTGCCTCCTCCAGCTTCCGCAGCCGACGCTGCAGGGCTGGCAGCGGTGCGACCTCGCCTGAGGTTGGGGGGCTCCTTAAAGGGTTCCTTCCCAGAGCCCAATACCCCTCAATTAAGGGCTCTCTGGGTTAAAAAAGGGATCTATGAAGGATTAAAAAGGGGATCTACAGGGCTGTTGGGGTTTGGGTCTTAGGGCTTGGGGTCGGGGTTTTGGGGCTTAGGGTTTTGGGGCTAGGGTTCAGGTGCGGTGCCGTCGCTTAAGGTTCCCCACGAAATAATACGGCGTTTAATACGGGTTCCAGCAAGACTTTTAGCGTTTAGGGTTTTGGGGCTAGGGTTCAGGTGCAGTGCAATACGGGATAATACCGGTTCTACAAAGAGTTTTAGCGTTTGGGGCTTGTTTTGACCTTCATTTTCCACCTGCAGATCCACACTACTTGGACGTTCATGGGTAGTTATAAATAGGGTTGTAAGTAGGGTAACTATACTTATAACTAACCCATACGCTTGATGGACAAAATCCTGCATGACCCATAATAAGGAATATACCATAATTCCCATAGTTTAGGGTCCTTAGGGTCATGCAGGATTTTGTCCATCAACCGTATTAGGGGACTTATAACCCCACTTATCGAGTACTGGCAGAAGGTCCAGGGACCAGGAGGTGGTTCTGTGACCGAGCGTTCAGGGTTAACTTGGAGGGTCGGAGGACTTCGATGGGGGGACTTAACAAGGAGGGTTTAGGGCCGTTTCGGGTCTAGGGTTTTAGGTAATAGGAAGAGTTATAAGTACCATGAAAATACAATCCTAATTGGGGCTATGATACTTGTACTAAGTCCCCCGAGCCTCCAAGTAGGGTGTAGGGCTGAGGGATCCTTATCGTGATTAACTTTGCGGGGGTGATATGCATTGCCCTCGAGCCCTATTCCGATTAGTAACGCCCCTGAGAGTGAGCGAAAGTCATTCCGACTGGCACCTTAATAATGAATTTAAAAAGCGATATATGCGGCTAGTAACACTAACTGTTCCGGCAAGTATGTTATCGCAGCAAGGGCAGGCAAAGGAGTTGCTTCGGGCTCCGGGTAAACGTCAAGGCCAAACTGGTCTGAAGTCAGACTGGCTCTTCAGTTAGCCGTAGCTTTTGTTCATGCGGCTGGCCCACAGTGTTCTCATGGCCTCCGGCACTTGGAGGTTCATGGGTAGTTTTACATGGGCTTATAAGTCCCCTAAAATGGATTATAAGCATAGGAACCTACTTATAACCCCAGTTATAACTACCCATGAACCTCCAAGCATGTCAGCCGGATCAACATCCAGAAGCGCGCATGCGCACAGGAACCCGCGTCGTCGATGCTGGAGATTTCGTGTGACTGCAAAGCCGAGAACTTCGGGGCTCTTCACCCTAAACCCTGAAACCCAACACCCGAAATCCCAAGCCCTGAAACTCAACACCCTAAACCCTAAACCCTATCCTAAACCCTCAACCCCAAGCCCTAAACCCCAAACCCTAAACCCTAAACTGCTTGACATTGCTTCCCTCAGTTCCTGCATTAAATACTGAAAATCACTTGCATTCTCAAAGGTCCCTCCCCCACGCAAATAGACAGGTCCGATGGTCGATGCTTGTGAGGAGTTGGGTTTAGGGTTTAGCGTCTAGAGTTATTTGGACCATCAGCAACCCAGAGCCGCAAACCCCCTGAACCATAAAGCCAAACCTGCACAACCACCTAAACCCCTAAGAACCCTAAACCCGAAATCCTAAACCCGAAACCCAAGTCCCAAAATGAAACCTTTCAGCAAAACTAGACACACGCACACGAGAGAAAGGTTCAAAATAATAACAAAA
The DNA here is from genome assembly GCA_003297005.1 of Symbiodinium sp. clade A Y106. Classification (NCBI taxonomy): domain Eukaryota; class Dinophyceae; order Suessiales; family Symbiodiniaceae; genus Symbiodinium; species Symbiodinium sp. clade A. The sequence continues at coordinate 29,419 of BGNK01002907.1, forward strand.
AGCAGGCACAAAGTGACAATCATCAAAGTTCAAGAACAGCAAAACCCAAGATCAAAAACAGCTCTCATTTTTCTCAAACCCTAAACCCTAAACCCTAAAACCCTAAAAATCCTAAACACCCTATCCCCTCAAAACAAAAAAAAAAGCAAGCGCCCCCTCTTTCCCCCCAAGGCCCGGACCCGGCTCTGGCACAACTCGCTCGCTGAGCTTTCGAACCTCGGCCTCTCGCGTGCCAAAGACACGGGGAAAAGCGTTGGGGTGATTTTTTGGGATTTTTTTTTTTTGGGGGGGGGGTTAGGGTTTTAGGGTTTAGGGTTTTGGGGAACAGCTTTCGTGCGGATCTAGGAAAGTGCAAGCTCGGGGAAGGCTTTCGAGGGATCTTCGGGGTTCAGGGTTTACTTGCCTTTGGTTAGTAGGAAATGGAGGAATGGTAGTAATAGTAGTTATAAGTTTGTACCCCATTCCTCCATTCCCTACCAACCAAAGGTAGGTAATTAGGAATGACAATGGACACAAAAGAAACCCTCAAGAGACCCCCTGAACCCCAAAGCCTTAAAGAAACCCCAGACTGAGTCCCGAACCCATAGAGGAGCCGGGGTTCAGGGTTTAGGGTTTGGGGTGTACGGTTTAGGGTTTGGATCTTTCGGGCTTCGGGGGATCCAGGAAAGCTTAATATAGGGCTCCTTAACGTAAGGGCTTAGGGCTTAGAGGGTTGAGGATTTTGTGGGGTTTAGGGTTCCTTTAACGTACGGGTTTAGGGCTTAGAGGATCTTTAGGATTTTGTGGGGTTTAGGGTTCCTTTAACGTAAGGGTTTAGGGCTTAGAGGGTTTTTAGGATTTTGTGGGGTAATTTAGGGTTCCTTTAACGTAAGGGTTTAGGGCTTAGAGGGTTTTTAGGATTTGTGGGGTTTAGGGTTCCTTTAACGTAAAGGTTTAGGGCTTAGAGAGTTTTTGGGTTTTGTGGGGTTTAGGGCTCCTTTAACGTAAGGGTTTAGGGCTTAGAGGGTTTTAGGATTTTGTGGGGTTTGGGTTTCGAGTTACCGGCTGCCGAACAACTGCGGAGAAGGCTGACGCGATATCAGTGAACAAGACGAACCCTGAAATCTTCCTCCTCCAGCACCAGTGTAAAAATTTGCGCACTCCGTGAGTGCCGAAAGTCACACTTTTGCCGGGCCTGCCCCCGAGTTGCAGGGCGGTTGCGGGGGCCTCACTGCCTGATGGATGAGCTTCGCAAAGCATGGCAGCAGAAGGATCTGCCCGTATGATTCGCAAGTGTCCTTGGGCCCACGTCCTTTATGGAACCAGACACTTAAGCCCCCTTTCATGCCAGCTGCTTCCGTGCCTCGGAACATGAGTTTCAACAGCAGCAATGGCAGTAGGGTGCTTGCCATTTCCGGCGCGAAGTGTTTGAGCAGCTCGTTCAGCAGCCCGTCTATGCCCGCTGCCGTGCCCTGCTTGGCTTGCAGCGCCAGTCTACTGAGTGGCTTCCCTGCTGAGCTCAGCTTCGATGATTTGTGCACCGAGGGCCTCGGCCGACATGCTGGCGCCTCTTCCATTGCCCCAAAGTGCTCGCGCCTAGAAGGAGGCCAACAAGTTGACTTGATGGCCTTTAACAAATGCTCGGGGCAAACATCAAGCTGAGTTGCTGTGGGACGTGGGAAAAGCACAGTCAGTCCGAAGATTTAGGGAAAGGAGGCATAATATTTGGCCTTTATAATCACCAAACAGTTATCATACGTAACCTAGCGCTCCGTAAGGCTGAAAGGTTTCTGTTATCACGGCCCCTCAACGAGCATAACAAGATTTAGGAAAGAAAATCTGTTGAGGGTTCTGCAATGGTCAGGGCATAGGCTTTGGGATTTTCGGGTTTTAGGGTTTAGGGTTTAGGGTTTGGGGTTTAGGGTTTAGGTGTGTATTCTTCCGCTGTCCTATGCTAGCAGCTGCTAGCAAACGGCCCACAAGGTAGGTTTCTACCAGTAGGTGTTCGTGGGGATCTAAAGGAGGACTGAGGTTTTGAGTCTAGGCAAGTCCTTTGGGAATCTAGTGTTCAGGGAGTTGGGGTTGCCATGGATTTCGGGGCCCAGGGCTTCAAGCGTCTTGGGTTAGGTAATATAGGGTCCTTACTAGCTGGAATAGGGCTATATTGCTGATGGTTTGTAAGGCCTGTGGACTCGGACACTTCCGGTGTCTAGACTTCGCTTTTGTGCAGGGATTGGCACCTTGGGCTCGGCTGTCAAACGTTGCAGTATTGGTGCCTTAGTCATTAGTCTAGAACTTGCGGTACATTGTAGTCTAATGATGCCGAATGCAGAGGGACGTTCCGTCATACCATTGCTGACTAATATTCAGATGTCTTTAGTAGGGCTTGGCCCTCAACCCCAAACCCCGACCCCTTGATTCGCTGCCCTAAATCCTAGCATGCAAGCACGCCTGTGACTCTGCGAGCACCTGCTGCAGATGGCTCACCTGCAATGCGACGCGGGTAGGCTTCTACTGAGAATAAAAGAAGCCTAGAATCCCGAAACCCTAAAGCCCAAACTGCCCTACACCCTGAACCCCAAACCCGAAAACTGCCCTAAACTCCAAACTTCTGACACCATGAACCCGCGACGCCAAACTCTCCTTCAACTCTATCAACACTGAAACAGTGGCCGCCGTAATCAGAATCGGGGTTTGTCGTACATTCAGGGCACTCTATCATGAAGCTTGCTTGGTGTCCGGAATCTGGGCCTGCAAACTGGGCCGAAAACCTCAACAGAAAGCTGCTTAACGGTCAACGTTGGCTGTGCCCGGCTCCNCTGGGCCGAAAACCTCAACAGAAAGCTGCTTAACGGTCAACGTTGGCTGTGCCCGGCTCCCCCTAAATGATTGCACACACCGACTGGACGCACACCTGGACTACAATGCTAAAAGGCAGCGAAAACGGTTATCATGGGGCCTCCCCTCACCCTAATTAGCATTGTAAAACCCAAACGGGGTGTAGGGTCCCACGTAGAGAAGGGCTGGG
>BGNK01002907.1:32860-73820 GCA_003297005.1 Symbiodinium sp. clade A Y106
TTGAATCACTTGTTGGGCTGCTTTGTGCTCCCATCCTTGTGACCAGATTTGCTTCCCGTGTTCGAGTTCCGGTTTCAGAGTCGCTCTGCGGACCCCAAAACTAGACCAATGCACAGTAGATGATAGTACAATTATAGCAGGAACCTTCAGGACTAGTATTGGTAACTGTTTAGGCTTCTATACCGAGCAGGCCAAAGTGATTGAAGTTGTGAGGGAGTTAACTTTCAGTGCGGAGTTGAAGGGTTCTGGTTTAGGGTTTAGGGGTCTAAGGCTACGGTCTCTCGTCGTGCTCTTTCCAGGGAAAACCAACGGGTAGCCCAAAAGGCTAGAGGTTCAGAGTCTTATAGGGGTCGCAACAATCTTGGGGTAACTGTACTGTTTCTATGATAAGGAACGGAGAATAGTATTGCTAAATTTTCAGGCTTCTAAACAAATATTTGAGGGTTCAGGGAGGCTTCCAAGACTGGAGGCTGTGGGGATTGGTGAAGATCTGGGAACTCGGCGAATTCGGCTAGTGCTCCCAGAGACTCCGAGACCCATAGATTAAGGAACATGCCGACAACAAAACTGACTTTTCAAACAACCGCTAAACCGCTGTTTAGAGAATACTGCAAAATCCCACAGACTTCTCTTAGGGTTTAGGGTTTAGGGTTTAGGGTTTAGGGTTTAGGGTTTAGGGTTTAGGGTTTAGAGAAACCCAACACCCTTAACAAACCCTTACTGGAACACCCCATTGACTTCCCTGATAAGCTGAAGGCCTTTAGAGCAGCTCCTAAACCGCTCTTCTTACAAACCCAACGCCCTAACCCCATAGTTTGATCATATGCAGCATGCATCATATCTATATCCTACAAGCTTCTGAAACCAGGCCCTCTACCTTTACAACAACCCTAAGCCTAAACCCGAAACTCTAGACCCTAAAATGTTCAAAATAAGGGAACCTGTTCCGCTTTTGCAGCGAGCTCGACTTGGTGCACTGCCAGCTCCTGTTTTTGGGGGCGAGGGTTGGGCGGCTAGGGCATTCTAAGACTGGTTCCTTCACCAGGGATCCTTAAACCAAGGGATACTGGAGTCTCTGGATAGGGCCGTGATGTTGATTCGTTGTTCGGTGTTTAAGGGTTCAGGGTTGAGAGGTGTGAGGGGTTTGCCTGTGGATTTGGACCCATGCCTCGTGTTCTCCTATTTAAAGTCTGTACTGCGGTCCGCTCTGTTCTGAAACTCAGACAGTGCTGTCTTTGTGTGGGTTGGAGGCTTGGGGCGTTTAGGCTTCGAGTTCTTATAGAGGATTATGGTTCAGCGTTTACGGCCTTTAGGGGTCCGGGAAAATACGGACTTTCAGCACAGGGTTTAGAGTTTAAGGGGTTTGTCTCATGCCAGTTGTATCCGCAGTTCTGCGATGGCCCCGATGATACCTGATGATGGCTACGAGTGTATCGTGCCCGCGAAGGCCTCATGTTGGTCCTGGAAGGGCTTTGCTCATCATCCATCCTAAACTCTGAACGCTTAAACTCCCAAAACCCTAGCTCCCAAATCTCAAACACCCAAACACCCCTAAATTTCAAACCCCAAACCCTGAAACTCCCGAACCCTAAACCGCAAGCACCCCTGAATGAACCCTGTAAACTCCCAAAGCCCCAAAGAAGCCCAATATACCCAGAGAGCCCAATACCCCTTAATTAAGGAATATACCTTAAATTATTAGGGGCTTCATATTATGATTTATGCTATATTCCTGAATTAAGGGGTGTTGGGCCTTCGCTGTCAGTGATACTGTGGCTTAGAACTCCTTATGATTGTAAGTAGAAAACACACTCCAAGCCCTGTTTTGATTCTTCAGGCCAATTAACCCCAGACCCCCCAAACCCTAAACCCTTTGTTACAAAGCCCTTGAAGGAACCCTTAACGAAACCCTCCAACCCTCTTCTGCCGTAAACCCCTAAACTCTCAAGAAAGAAGTAAATAGAAATTGCTTGTCGTTGCTTGCGTTGAAGCCCCTAAACCGTCAATTTCAAGCCCGGCCCCCCTTCCAGTAGCCATCCCCAGCCCAAGCAGGGCAGGGCCCCACCAAAGCAGCCTGACCTTTGGCCAGCCCCTTCCCCACCACTCCACCGGCCCCAAATTCAAAATCAGCTTCCAATCGCAAATTTCCCCCCCCCCCCCCCCCCCCCACCGCCGCCCAGGTTCTGCGCCCAGGCCACCTAAACCCTAAACCCTAAACCCTAAACCCTAAACCCTAAACCCCTAAACCCCTAAACCCTAACCCTAAGCTTCAATTTCAAGGCCAGGTTCCAGTGGCAAAATTCCCCTACCCCGGCCCCTAGGAGCCCCCTGGGGTTTAGGGTTTCGGGTGTAGGGGTTTAGGGTTTAGGGCCCCGCGGCTCCCCAGCCCAGCCCAGCCTCCCGGCTCATCACTCAAAATCCAAGTGAAAGAGGAAACCTGTCAAAACGTTTCGCTCAAAACGTTTCGGTCAAAACGGTTTTGGCACCCAAACCCTTTAAACCGTGGCCCTGTAATGAAACCCTTAACAGAACCCTAAATCCAATTTTGGCCCCTTTGAAAAATCTAATCCGCACCTTGGACATCGCCTCGTTCGCCGTGTCCATCGACTCTGCCGAAGCTGTGCCATGCTTCACACGCTCCTGTCGTCGGGTTTAGGGTGCAAGGTTTGGGGTTGAGGCTTAGGCTTTCGAGTTTAGGGTTTAGGGTTGTGAGGGTCTACAGCTTAGGGTTCAGGGTTTAGGGTTGAGGGTCGGGGTTGAGGGTTTATGGCTTGAGGTAGTTGATAGAGTTTTGGACTTTCTTATGGGCTTTCGGCTTTTGCTGGGTCTTCTATGGCTGATATGGTCTTACAGGGTTTAGATGCAAGGTGTAAGGCTGAGGTGTAAGGTTGAGGGTTTCGAAGTTTGCTCCGAAGAGATTCTGTAATGTAGGAACCTGATGAAGAAACCCTGGGTCTTTCTTAGGGTTCTTTGTATGAATCCTACTATTTTGGGGTTATAGGCCCAGGGTTTCTTAATCAGGTTCCTACATTATGGTCTTCGATGGTTACTGTTGTAAGTGTTGAGGGGTTCAAGGCTGAGCCATGCAAGTTGCTACCATGGGTTTTAGCAAGACTATGTTATGTTGTGCATTTTGTCGGATTCGGTAGGGCGTTGTCGATTGATGGCTTCGTGAATTTCTGGTAGTCAGGGGCGTAGGAATCCTTCCTCCATACCTATTCTAAGACAGGAACAGAACGAATCAGAGAGGGAGAAGACATACAGGGGCGGCACGGGGTTTGGGTATTTTGCAGTATGTTAAACACAGGCTGCAAGGGTATATCCTCACTACTTGTTCCTCAATCTTTGCTAAATCTAAACCCTTGCAAAGTCTCTATGAACCCAAACAAGTTGATGCGACTCCTTATTATTCCTACCCTTTTGACAAATGGTGCAGACCCCTCATTGGTAGTAAACCCCTACAGTGAACCCCAGGAAGTTGGAACATGGGTTTAGGAGGATTTGTGGCAGGATCCCCTATACTCTACCTTAAGGGCATTAGGATATTGATGTTCCAACTTTCTGGCTTCTACTATAGATTGAAAAGAGATTATCGTAGCAATGTATTGTAGGGATCCTAGGCTTCAGGCTCGCAAAGAGACGGGGTTTCTGAATCAGGGGTCGACATAAAGAACAAGAATATTCGACATGATACGTACTCCTAGGCCCTGAACCCTAAACCCTGCACCCGAAACTCCTTTGATAAATGAGGAGCTTCCCTGGCAGCCTCCAGCGCACGGAGCTCGCAGGTCACGGCCTTCAGGACCCGTCGTTTCAGGTGTAGGGTTTAGGGCTCAAGGGACTTAGTCAGTAGGGTTATAATTGGGGTGTAAGCGCCCTAAGTAGTTTATCCTGACTACAACCTTATCTATGCCCGTCTTGACTAAGTCCCATGAGCCTTTGAGTAGTGGTTTAAGTCGTTTAAGTTTTACGGTTTGCGGCTTGGGTTTACATTTCAGGGTTTGGGATTAAGGGTATTCGGGCTTTCTGTTTAGTCCCAGAACTACTAATAAGAATGCCCGGAGTCCTGATGCCACTAGTTGGTTAGCATAAGACTTATCTTAGTGTTCTGGGCTCTTGTTCTAACCGGAATCGAGGTTGCCATGCTACGGTTGATGGACAAAATCCTGCATGACCCATAATAAGGAATATACCATAATTCCCATAGTTTAGGGTCCTTAGGGTCATGCAGGATTTTGTCCATCAACCGTAGGGATCTGCAGCAAACAATAGGCTTCCTTTGCTATGTTTGCTACGACACTTCGCACTCAGTTCCTCAACGAGGACCCCTTAAACGACCCTTACAAACTGTTGGACAGCCATCAAAAAGCTAGTCACAGGAGTATTAGTGGCAGTAGCAGCAGCAGCAGCCGGGGGGCGGAGGAGCCACAGCAGCAGTAGTAGCAGCAGCAATGCCAAGCGGGGCACCAGCCAGTACAAGAAGCAACCGCTTCAATCGCCGAGTCGTTGTGGCGAGCCTGCCGCTCGTGGCGCTCCTTCTGGAGGTTCTCGCCGAGCTCCTGGCATGTCGTAGGATACCAAGCACGGTCCAGGGCTGAAGGCTTTCAGGTCCTCGGGGTTTGAGGTTGCACGGTCTTAAACTCTAGGGTTTAAGCTCGATAGCCAGCAGAAACCAAACTCGACGAGGCAGACATCGCAAAAACTCGAACCCATACACCCGAAACTCAGAGACACCCGTCTTTCTTTTCTAATAACAAGACGCACTCAATACCCCTCCAACGAAGAATACTGGGCAATTTACAGAGGATCCTGAACATGAGAGAAGACGCGTTCCTTCTTGGAAAATAGCCTCTACTTGAAGGGGCAGGGGACTTAGTAAGTTGGTTATAAGTAGGGTTATAATTAGGGTAACTCCATTTAGGGCACTTATAACTCTACTTACAACCTACTTACTAAGTCCCCTGCNAGTAAGTTGGTTATAAGTAGGGTTATAATTAGGGTAACTCCATTTAGGGCACTTATAACTCTACTTACAACCTACTTACTAAGTCCCCTGCCCCTTCAAGTATGGGATACATTCAAACACGACCCAGCCCTGCAAATCATCTGTGACCTAGCCACGCACCATGAGCACTGTGGAGATCTCCGCAGCAGTCGCCGCGTCTACAGCAGACACATCCACTTCTTTGACATACACCAAGGAGAGAAGCTGCACGGTGTTCAACAAGTCTGCAACGCTACATGGACCAATGGTCCGAGAGTACCCGCCTGAAGCTTGCTTCTTCCCCGGGTGTTCTCCAAGGGCCATGTACTGCCTGACACCTCACAGGTCACGTGGCCGTTTTCAGCACGCCTGGAACGACCCCAATGCCTCTCCTGGAACCCAGACAAACCGCTGACAACCCTGTAACAACCATCTGACCCGGACCCTCACTCTGCAAAAAACAGAATCCTAATATAGGAACCTGATTAAGAAACCTTGGGTCTTTAGTAGGGTTCCTTATATGGAACCTAATAGTTTTGGGGTTATAGGACCAGGGTTTCTTAATCAGGTCCCTACATTACACCCCCAAATCCCAAAATTCCTGCACCCTAAGCTAATAGACCCCTGAACCCGTAGCCCATCAACCCCTCCACACTAAAGACTTGACACTCAAAACCCTTTACGTAATCCCCAACCGATACAAAACACTGATCCTAAAACTGAAGCCCTAACCTGAACCCCAAGCCCCCCCTCAAAAAAAAACACCTAAATGAAACAAACACAAAACCTAATATTAACAATCATAATACTAATAACAGTAGTAACAGTACTGGTATTCGTAGTAGTCGTAATAATTAGCGAAAACAGTACTAAAATTAGTAACCCAGTTGTAACAAGAAAAACAACGATACTAGCCGTAATAATAACATTAGAACATATCTACGTGAACCCTAAACCGGAAACCCTAAACCCCTAAACCCAAAAACCCTAAACTCTAAACCCCCAAACCCCTAAACCCTAATTCCTAAACCCCTAAAACCTAACACTCTAAACCCCTACAACCTAAACCCTAAACCGTAGACCCCCTAACCACAAAGCCCTAAACCCCTAAACCCGAGCTCTAAATCCTAAACCCACAAAACCAAACGACTCCGAACCCTAAAGCCTCAAGCCCTCAAGCACGTGAGCCCTAAATCTCTAAAAGCATAGGGACCCTTAGGGGGGCAGGGGGAGGGGGGGTAGGGGGGCTTAATGCCCATAATAAGGACCTAGTGCAGGAGTTTTGGGATTTGGGGGTGTAGGATTTTGTTTTTTACAGAGTGAGGGTCCGGGTCACCCAGAGAGCTCAATACCCCTTAATAGCTTAAATCATAATATGAAGCCCCTAATGATTTAAGGTATATTCCTTAATTAAGGGGTATTGGGCTCCCTGGGCAGGGGGGCAGGGGGAGGGGGGGTAGGGAGGCTTAATGCCCATAATAAGGACCTAATCAGGCCTATTTAAGGAAGCAGAGTCCCCTACCCCCCTCCCCCCTACCCCCCTTAAGGGTCCTTATGATAAAATCTCTAAACCTCTGAACCCTGGGCCTGGATTTGCCTTTCGGATTCCTTGAGCCGGGCCTCCTACAGAGAACATGCAAGGTGGGCTTGGGGGGTTTAGGGGTTAGGGGTTTAGGGGTTTAGGGGTTTAGGGTTTAGGGTCTTTAGGGTTGGAGGTCTAGGGTTGCACGCTCCATGCTGCGCAATGACCTCCAAAACACGGCGGCAGGTGCTGTGACGAATGAAGGTTCCAGCCTAGTGTCTTTTCCTGGGGCCACCACCTAGATTCTGCTTCTGGCTAAGAACCGATGGGGATTCGGTGGATCTAGGATTATCAGTGGCGCTGCCTTGCAATTGTGAGCGAAAGTGTGAGCATCACTTAGGCTTTTTCCTAACTACAAAAACCCGACCCCCAAAATCCCAGCCTAATACCCTAAACCCTAAAGCTCTATGAACCTCTGTTACTGCCCTTTGTGAGTCCCTGGAAGACCGCCTCTGCAGCTGTATCCGACGTGAAGCCACAAGGGGTGCGCTTGGGGGTTTAGGGTCTAGGGTTAGTAGAACCCTGATTTATTGGAACCCTATACTACTGAAGGGTACTTTATAGCCCTTTAAGGGATCTACTTCTTGCGTCCTCTCAGGGTTCTGGGTAAAGGTTCTTCGGGCTTCGCTTCGGGTTTCGGGTTCAGAGTTCGGGGTTTGGAGTTTAGGGTTTGGAGTTTGAGTCATAAGTAATAAGTACCTTAAACTGGCGTTACTTTAAGGGCTCTGAGGCTTGTATGGTGCTTTAGTAAGGTCTTGATGGGGTCTTACAGGGATAGGGTGATTCGATGTCCTGACTAGCATGAAGTATAGTTATACGTATGTTTGTCAGGCTTGTAAGGGCTGTATAGGGGTCTTGCTTACCCAGAGAGCCCAATACCCCTTAATTAAGGAATATACCTTAAATCATTAGGGGCTTCATATTATGATTTAAGCTATATTCCTTAACTAAGGGGTATTGGGCTCTCTGGGTACCCCCAGCCCAACCCTGAACCAACTCGACTCCTTAAGCTTTGGACAAAAAGATCAGATCCCTTACATTCGCGACGCGACCAAGGAGGGTTGCCACGAACCAGGCAAGGAAACATCAAGGACGTGTAATACAGGGGCCTGAATAATTCGAACCGGGTTTTGGGGCCCATTATACTACAACTATAATAAGGAACCCCCGGAATAGTATTGGTAATTATTTGGGCCCCTATAGTACACTGCTGCTGGCCCAGCCATAAAGATGAACCCGGAAATTGAAACCATAAAACCTGCTTTCCAGTACCAACCCGCCAGATAGATCTGTCTCTGGCCTCTTTTGTGCTCTTTTGAAATCAAAAACCAATTTAAAGAAACAGGCTTGACCGCATAAATAAAACCCTTGGAAAAACCTGATACGACCCCCATAAAGCCTTCTACAACCTGAGCCGTAAAACCGCTCAAAAAGTATGCGATACTACAAGGTTTTAATATTATCTGTCTTCTTGGTCTGTTTATTACTGTTTGTATATAACTGTTAATACTACTATTGTTACTAATATTAACTATTGCTAGTACTCTAGTGATGAGTTTGATTATTATTGTTATTGGAGATATGTGATGAAACTTAGGGTTTCTGGCTGCTGAAGTCTCCTGGCCGATAAGCCGCCGCTCCGCATCGGCGCGGCTCATGACCTATGTGGGCGGGGGGCTGGGGGGTTAGGGTTTAGGGTTTAAGGTTTAGGGTTTAGGGTTTAGGGTTTAAGGTGTGTATACAGCAAGCACGCGCGGTGGGTGCGGCTTTTACTTCAAAAGTAGGGGTGCACCCACCAATCGCGCGCTTGCGTCAGGGTTCGGGCATGGGTTCGGGCTTTGCTTGCTCTGCGTTTGCGGCGGGGGGTTATGAATTGAAAAAAACTCGGGTAAATCCAGAATAATGAAATGAAATGAGTAAAAGCCGAGGACTGGATTATGGCAAGGCGGTGACAAACCGCACTCGAGTTCGGGGGACAATAGTGAAGCTTTCCGTAGTGTTCGGTCTCGTAAGGCATGAGCTCCTCCATGTCGACGAATAGTTCTCCCTCTGTAGAGATTGGAGATCCAAGCAGGTGAACATGGCGATAATCTGGGCGTGCGACAGCACACGACCTGGTTCCGGCAAAAGTTTTGCCCTGCCTCGACCAGGACCGAAGTCACGTTGAAAGCAGCCCACAAGCTCAGCAAGAAGTCTGCGACTTTGTTTTTCGGAGGGGGCGATAAGGATCCAAAACATGCGAATTTCGCAGTATGATCGGCGACGTTCCTCCGGGCAATAGCGCTCCTTCATCTGACAGCCGAAAGTAAAGCACAAAAAAACCGGGTACGACAAAAAGGGAAAAAGAGCCCAAGCCAGAAACCCAAAGCTCAGCTCCTAAACCTTTCAGAACCTACCGCTTTAGAGTTAGTTAGAGCCTCTTGTCGCATGTGCCATGTGCCTTTGGGAGAGAACAGGTCACCCCTAAACGGTGCTCAGGGCTTTTGGCTCAGGGCTTGAGGGCTTAGGAACTTTGACGCCTAGGGTTTAGGGTTTAGGGTTTGGGGTGTCGTCCTCCCTGCCCACCAATACGCGTTACATGAAAACTCTTAATTGACTACTATTAAAAGTTGCAATGTTGTTGTAGGAATGTTCCTGAATACCTAAACCCTAAACCCTCAGCCGTATCCTTACAAAATGGTTAATTGATTACTAATGTTGATGGGGATTGGCTACGCCGCTCGGCGGTTGCTGAGATCCACACCTTTTTCTGGGACTTCATGGCATCCTGGGCCCAGGCGCTTTGGCATTGAGGTGGTTGGTTTCGGTGTGGGATTTTTGCTCCAAATTCTTGAAACTGAAAGCCCTAGCTGATTTCAGTGTTCTCGATGGTATACTATACCCTCCCTCCCAATTTGAGGATATTGGTACTTCGACCCGGCGATAGGCTTTGCCCGCTTTGCGTATGACTCAAACCTCGCAAATGTCCAAAATTGCTGCCAGCACAACTGTTGTAAATGATGCCACTGATGCGATGCTATCTTACCACCTGTACAAAAGAAATCACTGCGGGCTTGGAGTCACAGATGTAGGATGCTAAAGCCCCAAACCTAAACTGTGCAACCGGAAACCCTAGACTGTCAAACAAAGCCCATAACCCCACGTCTAATTTTCAGAAGGACCCTCAAACGCCCCGCCTCCTCAACAAAACATGCGCATCTCTGCTCTACAGCCAGAAAACAAGCACCTTGGGAGGAGAAACGACAAAATGACAGGAATACATACCCATCGATTCGCCACTGGTTTGATGATTATGGCATCTCCTTCGCCCGCGACTTCTTCTTTCGAAGGCTGTGCTTGCAGTTAACCGCGTTATAGCTGCTTGCTTGTCCTGCTGTTGTGATGGTGACTCCTCTGAATTACACCTAAGCGACCTCAGAACCATGGCAAAAGAATACTATTGATAGTCCAAAATCCTTGAAAGACTACAGATCAGTAAAGTACACTGCAGGGGGATAGACCCGAGGCTCCAGACGCGAAGTATAAAAAGAGCAGTAGAAAAACCAAACAATCCGAAAAGGAGGTTCAGGGCTTCCAGGGCTTTAAGTGTTTAGGGTTTAGGGACTAACGGTTGCAGTGCGACTGATGAAAGTAGTGATCACAGCCATATAAACCTTAAATGCCCTGCACTCCATAGCTACACTGCTACACCTTCGTTGACAAACTGCGCAGCCTAAACCCATACAGACTCTTACAGATCCCCGATAAGAATTATCGATACCTGTCGGGATGGCGATGTGAATCTTATTCGACCCTTACCGAACCCTTGGAACCCGCATAGAACCCCGTAAAGCCTCGAAGATCTGTGTAGAATCCCTTGAGGAGCCCTGAAAGAAACCTCAAAGAACCAGACTTCTTGTGCTTGCATAACCTGCATGAAATCCTTATAAATTCCTTCAAGACCCTGATGAAAGCTGCATAGAACGCTGAACCCGAAACCCGAAACCCGAAACCTTAAAGAACCCTGAAGCCCCCTGTACCCAGAGACTCCAATATCCCTTAATTAAGGAATATACCAAAAAAATAGTCCCTAATTAACGGATATTGGAGTCTCTGGGTACCCACCCGTAGAACCCCTTCAACAAACCTTAAGGAACCCTTGTATAGAACCCTAAATCCCTCAGACATCGTGGGCCTCAAGAACGCCCCTTTCAAGAATCCCTTAAGAGCCCTTACAGAACCCCCCCTTTTTCAACCCCTAAACCCTTAGATGGCTTTGCAGGGCCCCTGAAGAACCCGCCTAAAGCCCCCTTTAAAAACACCTTATAGGAATCCTCTGGGCCTCAAGAGCCCTCAAATTCCAAAACCTCTAAAGAACCCTAATATATAGGTGCCCAAATCATTACCAATACTAAAGCGGACCTGTTAAAGGAACCCTGTTCTAATTATTAAGGCCTCTATACTTGAAAACCTTCTCGGACTTCGTGGGCCTGCTAGCGCCCCCATCCCTGAAAGAAGCCCCCCTTTATAGAACCCCCATTTAGAGTTTAGGGTTTCGCGTTTACGGTTTAGGGTTTAGGGAGCACCCCTCTTAGAACCCCCATTAAGAAGAACCCTGAAACCCTTGGATGCTTTCGGCCTCCTGTTGAAGGAACCCTATGTTTAGGGTTTCCTGCTAAAGAATCCCTTCGATGATGGTGGGCCTCCCAACACCCCCTTCAAGAAGCCCCCCCCTTTATAGAATCCCCACTAAAGAACCCTGAAACCCTATTCTACCCTGTATGAACCCTATTCTAATTACTAAGGCCTCCTATAATATAGAACCCTACAAAAAACCCTAAACCCTAAACCCTTAAACCCTAAACCCTAAACCCTAAACCCTTAAAGCCCTAAACCCTAAACCCTGAACCCTAAAACCTAAACCCTAAACCCTAAACCCTAAACCCTAAACCCTAACCCTGAAACCCTTCGATGCTTTGGGGGCCTCCAGGTCTGCGAGGCGGATCCGCAACTTCTCGCGGTCCCGGCGAGCAGAGAGGAGCTCCTCGGGGCGGCTTGGGGTTTAGGGTTTAGGGTTTAGGGTTTAGGGTTTGGGGTTTAGGGTTTAGGGTTCAGGGTTTAGGGTTTAGGGTTTAGGGTTTAGGGTTCAGGGTTCAGGGTTCAGGGTTCAGGGTTCAGGGTTTAGGGTTTAGGGTTCAGGGTTTAGGGTTTAGGGGCGGCTTCTTTAAAGTTTGGAATTTAGAAAAGGGGACCGAATATAGGGGCCTTAATTATTAGAATAGGGTTCCTTTAAAGCTCCGTCAAGGGGATACCATAAGGGTACTATAAGGGATTTAGGAATGTAGGGGCCTTAACTATTAGAATTGGGTTTTGGGGTATATTATACGATGCCATATTAAGGAACCCCCCAGAATAGTATTAGGATCTTTGCATTCCTTTGTGTTTAAAGGTTTGGGATTTAGAGCTTTTAGGGTTTAGGGCGTTTAGGGTTTAGGGTGTTCGGGTTTTGGGGTTGTGGTTTGGGGTTTCGGGGTTTAGGGTTTAAAGGTTTGAGGTTCAGGAATTTAAAGTTCAGGATTTAGGGGAGCCTCCATGCCCTGGTCCTGCAAGATGGGAGGTTCCTTAAAGGCTTCCTTACATGGCTCCAGGATCCCAAGGGGAATAGGCTTCGGGGTTTAGGGTGTTGGGGTTTTGGGGGCTTAAACCCTAAACCCTCAACCCTAGGTGTGAGGGTTCCAAATTTTGGGCAATGGTTGTTGCCGGAGTGGGGTTGCCTGCAGGGTTTCTAAAACGACTTGGGTTCGGGCTGGATTATGCACATCCCAAACAATGGCACAGGGTTCTGAAGTGCACCGAAACGGTACAAAAGCTGAATCCTGAACCCATTACCCGACAAAATCGCAAGCCCTACACCCCACATCCCTGCCGTTATCAAGGTCTCTTAGTCAGGATCCTACACTATTATAGTACCCTTACTATAGATCCCTTATAAGAACCCTTATAGACCCCTTTAAAGGAACCCCAATAAACGCCCAAGGACCCTCAAACCTCTGACGTGAAACTACAGGGTCCAAAGCGTTGACGATTTCGTAGCCTCCCCCAACTATGACCTGCCCGCCAACCCGTAGTTCTAAACCCCTAACCCTAAACGCTACCCCTAGTTCTAAACCCCTAAACCCTAAACCCTCCCCCTAGTTCTAAACCCCTAAACCCTAAACCCTACCCCTAGTTCTAAACCCCTGAGCCCGAAACCCACCCCTAGAGCCAAAAACCCCACATCCATCCTTAACACCTGGTTAACCCTAAACCCTAAACCCTACACCCTATCCTGAACCCCAGAGCCCCCAAACCCTAAACCCGCTAATGCCTCCTAACCCTAGACCCAATACCAAACTGCGCAGGGTAGGGTAAGGGTAGGGTAGGTAGGGTAGGGTCGGATTAGGGAAGGGTAGGATTAGGGTAGGGTAGGATTAGGGTAGCGTAAGGGTAGGTAGGTGGGGAGGGAGGGTAGGATAGGGTAGTAGGGTAGGGTGTTGTGTCCTGCAGCTGCGTATCCCGTTCTTCGAGAAGCTCGCCCAGCCCCTCGCAAAGGTCAGGTCCAGGGTTGAGGGGGTGCAGAACCCAGAGACTGAAAAAGATCCCTCAATTAAGGAATATCTAGGGTTCCTTTAAGGGATCTATAGGGTTTAGGGTTTAGGGGTCCTGTATCCCTGAATTAAGGAATATACCTTAAATTATAGTAGCATCCCTTATATGATTTAAGGAATATTCCTTAAAGGGATATTGGAGTCTCTGGGCAGTCGGGGCGGCTAAAGGGCCTGTCTCAATTGCCCAGTTTTCTTCGGGGAACTGAAAGGTCACCTTAGACTTGTACAGAGACTCTACTACCCCGGAAAGGGTAAAGGTTACCTGCTCTTCAGACTCGGGGGTTTAGGGTTTAGGGTTTAGGGTTCCGGGTTTAGGGGTTTAGGGTTTAGGGTTCCGGGTTTAGCGAGACAAAACAACCGACACCCGCAAACCTCAAGGAACACCCCGACGGCACAGAACTAAGCCTCAGAAATATGCCTTACCTTACCCCTAAAACTCCTAATCACCCCGTCCTTTAACAAAATAAACTGAGAATGATGTCACCCCAACACCCCAACACCCCCAACACCCTTCAACTGAATCTCCTAACACCCTAATCCTTTGCCTGCAGTCGCTCCGTCTGCTTCTCCAATTTGGTGTCCTCATGGGATTCGCCAGAGCCGAACAATTGTGAGAGAAGTTCATAGAATCCTAACAGAGCCCTTGCGGGATCCTTGTAGATGCATCGAACCCTTAAACAACCCTGCCCGGCAAGAAACTTTACCGGACCCGCATAGAACACTCTAGACCCCAAACCCCGCATCCCTAAAACCTAAACCCTAAACCCGATACCGTTGAAAACAGAATCACAGGACCATTGTAGAACATAACACTAGCAGGGGGAAAGTTCGTCGCACTCGCACATGTCATACTTGCAATACTATGTATGTTCCCGTGGATTACCATGTACAATGCAGCTCCTCTGCATGATCCCAACGGCAATTGCAGCGAAACTTTAACCTTGGCGATGCAGCAACCCTGTCGGTAAATCCATAAACCGAACCCTATACAGACCGTAAACACTAAACTTTAAACCCTAAACTTTGTAGAACCCCTACTAAGAAGCCTTATAAAACTCCGAAAACGCTCGAGCCCTAAGTGCTGGGCGTCCTTGGCCTTGAGCTGCTTCCTCAGGCCTTCGATGGCGCGTCGCACCTGGCAGCTCGGGTTCCCAGAAGACTCGGAAAGCCCAACACTGTTTGCTGGGTTGTAGTTTTGAGGCCCTTAAAGGTATTTGGGTGGGTGTCAAAATTATGGTCCTTTTTTGGGTCCCCAATATAGTACGGCACCTAATACCTAGGGTACCCAAAAAGGGACCATAATCTTGACAACCACCCATTTATGGAAATACGGGTTCGGGTCTAGGAGCTTCGGTTGTAGGAGCTTGTGCTTTAGAGTTTGGGAATTCACGGTCCAGGGCAGTGATGGGATCACCGGTGTCGTGCTGAGCCAATGGTAGAGAAGGAACCCAGAGAGCCAAATACCCCTTAATTAAGGAATATACCTTAGATCATTAGGGGCTTCATATTAGGATTTAAGCTATATTCCTTTATTAAGGGGTCTTGGGCTCTCTGGGAACGTATACACCCCCTTGGCCAGCAGAAACACAAGCAATGGTTCGAATAGCTCCGTGTAAACTGGACAAAAGAACCTGAAAAGTCAGGTTTTGAGGAACCCCAGAAAATCCTAAACCCTAATCCCGAACCAAAAACAAAGCGAACCCCTCAAAAACGGAGAAACTCCCAAACCCCAAAGCGCTATTTCCGCAAAAACCGTACGAACCTCTCGTTCCCCGACCCTTGCCTCGACATCTTCCATAGGCTTAGGGCCCAGGGGAGGTAGGTACACCCTCTCGACGCCCGGCTTTACTTTCGGCGCGGTGTCCGGCTCGCCTTTAGGGCTTTGCGTGTTTTTTTGGTGGCTTAGGTTTAGGTTTGGGTTTTGGGTGTAGGGCTTTGTGGAGTTTAGTAGGCAGGCTGCGGAAAAAACCTTGCGAGGGTGTTTTCGCCCCTACACCCTGAACCTTCAAAAACTCCCTAAACCCTAAACCCTGAACCATCAAAAACTTTATGAAAGAGGGGTTTAAGGGGTTTTGGAAGAACCTGCAAGGGATGGTCGGTCTTTAGTGTACGAAACCTCGCTGCAGGAGTTTGAGGAATGTGGGACCTTAGCTTCAGACATTTCGGGGGTTTCCGAAACTAGGGGAACCTAATGTTGTACCCTACATACTAGGATCCTTATTACAAGGACCCCCAAAATAAGGTACGCCTAATTTTCGGAAAATCCCACTTACTGAAGGTGTTGAAGGGATTTGTGTTTGAGGTCAGAGAAGTACTGGTCCAATGGCTTTAGAGTTTAAGGCTTGTGAGGCCATTGGAGGTTTCAGTCTCTGAACCCTAAACCCTAAACCCTAAACCCTAAACCTGGGTAATGGGTACCAGCTGGGCACCTAGGAACCCTACTCCTGAGACTGAACCCTCCTACACTTGCCCCCAAACCTGTCTTCAACCCTAGCAGAAACCCTTGTTGCTCCAAACCCGCAACCTCAAACCCTAAACTCCAAACCCCAAGCACTAAGCCCTAAACCCTTATAGTAACCCGTATCGCACGCCCATTTAAAACCAATCACTGGATGCCAAAGTCTGAACCGAAAACCTGAAATCCCCGAACACAGTGGCACTGGCCTGCATAATTAGAATAGGGTTCATTTGAAAGGTTACTTTAAAGTGTTTCCTACAAGGGCTCCGGATAAGGGTCTCAACAATTAGAATAGGGCTTTGGGCACATTGTAACATAGTTGTTGAGGAGCCATAAGGGGATACTCTTTGTATGTTCTCCGGCCCCTATATTACCCATGGAATCCAAGTCATATCAATGTTTCAACTAAGTAGCAACATGTCTTAACTAGCCTGTAGCAGTTGATGAGTATGGCAATGTTACTTAAAACAATCTTCGTCTTCAGTCATTCATCTCGGACAAGAACTGAATAGAAAAATCAAACATGACGTATCATAGTCTTTAGAAAAAGCTGAACATGTTAAAGTACTGCAATTAGCTACTAAACCTATGACTGAAGAATAGGTTTTGCAACAGTCGTAATGATGAGTAGTAAACTAGCTTGTAACAATAAAGCTGCTTACGAATAACAATGATATAAAAAAAGTAGATCCCTTGACTACCCAGACCCCTGACCCTTAAGAGGGCTCCTGTAAAGTATCCCTTTGTAATACAGTCTCAAATTAGGGGATCTACTTTTTAGATCCTCCCGGGAATTCCGACTATAAGATGAAGAACATCCGATGATTCAGGGATAACCCGCCTGAATACCTAGAATAGGGTTTAGGGCTCAGGGCTTTCCTGGTCTAGTATAGTTATATAGGGATAGTAAGGGGATACCTTCACTAACCATAACCCCTAAAGCCTAAAGCCTAAAGCCTCTATATTGAACCCAGAAGCTCCTTCTTTTGGGGATCCCGCCTTTGGCCAACAGCTCTGTCAGTCGGTCCAGCTCCACTTGTTTCTCCTGCTCAGGAGGGTCCCTTTAACCAGGCTTTCAAGGGTTTTTTGGTTTGTTTTTTGTTTTGAACGCCTTTTTCCGTCCGCCCTAAGGAGTCCAGGACGTCTCAGACGAGACGAGTTTATCAACCCTGCGGCCCATCAGTTGTAGAAGTCGCTTCCCGAAGCAAGCTGTGTTTCATCTCGTTGCGTGCTGGCAGTGGGTTTAGGGTTTAGGCTTTACTTGGAGGCCCTTTTGACTTAGTAAGTCTACTTAGTATCCCTTAGAAACCCTATTATAATCCCCTATAACCCACCTTACTAACCCTACTTACTAAGTCAAAAGGGCCTCCAAGTAGNTTGGAGGCCCTTTTGACTTAGTAAGTCTACTTAGTATCCCTTAGAAACCCTATTATAATCCCCTATAACCCACCTTACTAACCCTACTTACTAAGTCAAAAGGGCCTCCAAGTAGGGTAGAGGCCTCTCCACTCCCGAGTCACCGATGAGGTTCTCCCCCGGCACATAGACTGTCACGACCCCAGGAACTACACCCGGTTCTGCAGGCATGGAAGACCCATGTGGGTAGTTGTCAAAACTATGGCCCCTTTTTGGGTACCTTAAAATAATAGGTGCCGTATTATAATAGGGACCCAAAAAGGGACCCTAATCTGGACAACCACCCATGTACATGTACTCCCGGCGGGGCATCAGCAGGAGCACCTCCATCACCATCCTCTGGCAACAAGCCGGATGAGCCACTCAGCATTTCTGTTTGCACCGAGGCCAGCGAAACCCCATGAACAGCCGGAACTCCGGCCGGGACTCCGTATATCCATCACCCCAACCAAGGGCTAGGGTTCAGAACTTAGGGTTTAGGGTCTACTTGGAGGTTCAAGGGTAGTTATAAGTAGGGATATAAGTAGGGTAACTATACGTATAACCCATATTAGGGGACTTATAACCCTACTTATAACTACTCATGAACCTCCAAGTAGGAAAATCTTAGGGTTGAGGGCTTAGGGTTGAAGCTTTGGGATGTAGGGCCTGTAGGGTTTTTTTGACTCAGGGTTGCTAAACCAGGGTTCCTTTTAAGGGACCAATAGAGGGGGCTGCCTGGGATCTATAGGGGTTCCTTTAAAGGGCTCTATAGGGGCTGCCGTTAAGGGTCCAGCAAGGGTTCTGTAGATTCAGGACATTGGGCTACTATTTCGAGCACTCTCAAGGAGTGGTAACCGGCGTCGCATTTTGGGGGGTTCAGGGTTCAGAGTTAGAAACCGTCCAGGAATCCGCCGAACTGCACCGCGCACCACTCGAAATAAGCCCTTGGCTGTTTCATACACCTGTTTCATCGTGAACTCGTTGAGCTTGGCAAGAGTTGGGGATAAGAAGTTTTGAAGTGAAGCGGGGATGTTGTCTGTCAGCGGCACCACATCATCCAAAGCTCTTTCCGATGCTCGTTTCTTGGAGCGACTTATCAAGTCCTTCACAGGGAAATTCTTGTTAAACTTGGCGATGACGCTCTTGCCCATTGCTTCACCCAGACCCCGGGAGGATCTAAAAAGTATATCCCCTAATTTGGGACCCTAGCTACTAAAGGGTACTTTATAGGAACCCCCTTAAGGGATCTACTTTTTGGATCCTCCGGGGGTCTGGGCAAGGCAGCAGGACTTGGGCACTACGCTTGGGGTTTCAAACAAGGTAGATATGGAAGTCTACCCGCGCAGCCACCAAACCACGACTCACGATTCCCAAAAGCCCTAACTTTTTGCTGGGTTTAAAGGATCCTCGCCCCACTGCCTTCAAGACTCAACCCTATGCCAGCCCAAGCCCCAGAACCCCTAAACCGCAACATGACATGAAATGTATGGAACCATTATAATGCTGGCGCCTGAACATGGTGCGGGGTAGACATTATTTTGTATCCATAAACAAGGAACAAAAGAAAGCCCCCATAATAGGAGGACTCCCAAAAGGCAGTCCTTCAGCTCCCTAAACCTTAAACCCCAAACCCTAAACTGTGGCAGAAGGGCAGTCCTTGAGCTTCCTCAACTCCTAAACCCTGAACCCCAAACCCTAAACCCTCAAAGAAGGGCAGTCCTTCAGCTCCCGATTCAGGGCTTCGATAGCGGAGGTCTGGTGCCGGATGGTCTGCTCTCGACCTATAACTTGTGTCGCTCGTAGACCCTACTAGTATTTAGGGGTCCAACAAGGGCTCCTGCAAAGGTTCCTGTAAGAGTTCTTCTAGGGGTTCCTGTAAGGGTTCCTCTAAGGGTTTAGAAGTGTTCCTATAAGGAATAAGGGTAGCTTTATCGTAGTGTTTACTTGGAGGGTCGGGGGGCTTAGCAAAGTAAATAAGTACCCTGGAACGGATCCTAATTGGGATTGTGAGACTTGTAACTCTATAAAATAACCACTTACTAAGTCCCCCGACCCTCCAAGCACCTGGACCCTAAGAAACCTACATGTATAGCGCTCTCTATGATGCTTTCTTCATGCGTTCTCAAACAAGTAGTGTATTTGCGGTTGCGCTAAACCCTAAACCTCACACGTCTCTCTCGGATCCTCGGCTTTAGCATGTACGGCTTCAGCCCTGTTTCAGGGTTAAGGGTTTTCTGTTTTTTTGAAGGCCCATTTTCCGTTTAGCGTTTAGGGGATCCTTTGAATTGAAACCCCACAGAGGTGCTTGAAAATCGTCACCTGGCCTGACACTCCAAGGTCTAAGGCCCATACCCCCAAACTCTCAACCCTATAAGCCCAAAGCCCCAAGCCCTAAAACTCTAAACCCGAAACCCTAAGCTCAAAACCCCAAAAAAAAGACACCTAAACCCTTAAAGGACCCCTTTTAAAAGAACCCTGAGAGGAACCCTTAAAGGAACCCTTAAAGGTTCCTGGTTAGGGGGCGTGCTTTGCCGGCCTTGGATGGTCTCTTCGGTCTCTTTGCAGAGGGCCTCGTACTCATCCTTGGACTCCCGAGTCCTGGGCACTTCAGAAACCCTAGGGTTTAGGGTTTAGGGTTTTTTTTAGGGTTTAGGGTTTAGGGTTTAGGGGAACCCTAAACCCTAACAAAAAGGACTGTACCCTACCAGGACCCCTCCCAAAGTACCCTCTAATAGAGCCCTTATGGTCCTTAATAGTGGGTATTTAGGGTATTATAAAGGGTCTAGGTAGACCCCAAACCCGAAACCCTTAGAGATCCCTTGCAGGAACCCTTGTAGTAAACTCTAATAGAGTTCAGAGTCCGGTTTGAAGCGGTTTAGAGTTTAAAGCCTAGGGTTAAAAATTGGGCAGTTTAGAGGTTTAGGGTTTGGGGTTTCGAGTTTAAGGTTCAGGGTTCCGGGTTTAAGGTTGAGTAAACCCTAAGCCCTAAACCAAAAAGCTAACAAAACCCGTAAGGATCCCTGTAAGGATCCAGGAACCCATTAAGGAAACCCTCGAAGGAGCCGAACGCAAGAAAGGCCCTGCGTTGCAGGACGGGCCGCGTCTCGGCTAGCTTCTGTTCGAGGCTCTCCTTCTTCTTGCGCTCCACCTTCCGGGCTTTGGGTTTAGGGTTTCGGTTTCTAGAGTTTCTAGGGTTTCTAGGGTGTCTAGGGTCCTAAATTTCTAGGGTTTCCAAGGTTTCTATGGTTTCTTTAGGGATTCTTGAAGGCTTCTACAAGGGTTCTAGAAGGATACTATAAGGGTACTATCAGGGTCGGTTTAGGCTTTATTGGGTTTAGGGTTTAGGGGTAAGGTTTAAGGTGTATAGGGTTTAGGCTTTAGGATTGAGGCGCTCTACCTTCCGGGTTTTGGGCAACTTTGCTGTAAGGTTTCGGTACAGCTTAAGGCTCAACGTTTTGGGGGCTTACGGATACTTAGAACTGCTAAACCCGGAAGCCCTAAACCGCCCTAGACCCTAAACCCTGACACCCTAAACCCTAAACACCTAAAGCCCTAAGCCCTAATTCTTAATTAAACCCCAAACTCTAAACCCTGAGACCCGAAACCCTAATTCTTAAAACCCCAGACCTTCAATCCTAAACGCTAAACCCTAAACCCTGAGACCCTAAACGGGTGCAGTTTTTTTTTGCTCCCTTTTTTTTTTTTTTGCTCCCTTTTTTTTTTTTCTCTCTCTTCGGGGTCTGAGGGGGGAGACAGCAAACTTGGCTGCAGCCGCATGTACACAGCGCGGCTGGCACGCCCCTTCATATGAGANGCGCAAATTTAGTGGAAGAAGGCGTCCAGGGCACGACGCTTCGCCAGCTCGCCTAAACTACTTTATTTCAAGCCTCACAGGAAGTAAATTGTATACGATCGCACAATGCACTATAATATTATACCAGACTCTATTATATGATTTTGTATTATGTTATGTCACACGATATTGTACAATATGGTACGTAAATACAAAAATAAAATACAGTAACATGATATAGTATCACATAATAGGATATGNTATTGTACAATATGGTACGTAAATACAAAAATAAAATACAGTAACATGATATAGTATCACATAATAGGATATGTAATATAATACATAATACATATAATCTAGATTGTATAATATATATAGTATATAAGATAAACATATAATAATGTGAAACACAAACATAGAATATAATCTAGAATATAATATAGACTTGAAGAATATAGCATCACGATTCATATAATAATGTAATATTTAACAAAATATTATATCTAATATATAGTAGAAAATATTATATATACAGGAAAACAATTATTTGCCTCGAGACGCGTAAGGTGTGAGTTCTGCATAATAAGTTTTTCCTTTAATGCTGCCCTGCCGCACTGCCGCACGAGGAGCATTCCGCGGACATGGCTTGAAGATGCCACCCCTAAACNATATATATATATATAACAACATAGAATATCATAATATGATATACTATACCCCGGCTTATCATAGGCTGTGGACAGGCTGTCGCCATAGGCGCTTTTCTATGTTTGATAGGGATATATTTTTCTTTTTCTAGAGCATTTAAAAAAACAGAGATCTCACAAGAAACTTTCTATAAGGTAAGGTCAGTGAAAGTTGACAAAATGTTATTGGCAGAATATATGGAATCACCAGGTGCAGTATCTAATAACAATGTATCTGAAATAACTTTCCCTGGATATTGCAAGGTAAAATATGTTAGCCCAGTAGGAAAAAAAGTAAAAAGTAAAACGTGGTGATGTGATTGCAAGGCTAGAGTCCCCTGTTGAAGGAAAAAGTATTAAAAGTTTGGTTTCTAGAGCAGAGCGAGCAGCAATAGATTTTGATTCTGAAATGAGCGCATGTATTGCGCAAGCTGCAGCGCGTGGTATACCAGAAGATAAACAAGAAGAATATGCAAGAAAAATGTCATCAGTAAAAAACAAAGAACTTGAAAACGAAAAAGCTAAAACAGAATTAGGTGCGTTTTTGATTCTTGCAGATGGTGATGGGTACATCGATTCAAAGCACTCAATTAATGAGATAGAAGAACTGGAAGAGAAACGTATAGCTCTCGGCTCTAAAATAGCAAAAGACGGCTTAGAAAATCAATTGATAATTGGCCATGTGTCATCGTGCAACAAGATTATTGAGGCATTGCATAATTCTTTAGAAGAAATTGAGAAAAAANCTCTAAAATAGCAAAAGACGGCTTAGAAAATCAATTGATAATTGGCCATGTGTCATCGTGCAACAAGATTATTGAGGCATTGCATAATTCTTTAGAAGAAATTGAGAAAAAAATTGTAGGAGATAAATTGCAGGATGCAACAGATTTACAATCCGATACAGAAACGTTACACAATCTTAAACTAGATCTCGCTCGTTCAATTGATACCCTTGAAAAGGCTGTAAGTGATGCGGAAGATCNCTCTAAAATAGCAAAAGACGGCTTAGAAAATCAATTGATAATTGGCCATGTGTCATCGTGCAACAAGATTATTGAGGCATTGCATAATTCTTTAGAAGAAATTGAGAAAAAAATTGTAGAAGATAAATTGCAGGATGCAACAGATTTACAATCCGATACAGAAACGTTACACAATCTTAAACTAGATCTCGCTCGTTCAATTGATACCCTTGAAAAGGCTGTAAGTGATGCGNAGATAAATTGCAGGATGCAACAGATTTACAATCCGATACAGAAACGTTACACAATCTTAAACTAGATCTCGCTCGTTCAATTGATACCCTTGAAAAGGCTGTAAGTGATGCGGAAGATCATAAAGACCATAGGGCAGTAAATACCGAAGCGCGTATTATTGATCTGATGGAAAAAAGAAAATCAATCACACACAACAAAGAGCTAGATGAAAATTCAAAGTTAAAAATGATTGTAAATACTGATCAATCAATATTGGATAAGCACAATAAGCTTTATCAACACGCTGAGATAGATCAAAAATCCATTAATGAATACGAAAAATCTCGAAAAGACGCAATTAAAGAAATCGAGAATTGCAAGAATCTTGCAGAATCAGATGATAAAGAATCAAGTGAACATAAGGTCACAATACAAAAGTGCCTCGAAACACCTGATTGGATCAACAAGTTAAGAGAAGCACTTAAGCTTGATCCTGTGTTTTTAACAGATGAAAAAGTTGATGTTAACAATAAGATTGCTAAAGATAATATAGATGAAGAACTTCCTGAAGATGATAATAAAAAAACATTCTTAAAAAAGAGATTGTAGAACTAAACGATCTCATTAAAACAGGAAAAACTAGCCTGATACAAAGCAACAATATACACGCAAAACTATTAATTAAATACGACAAGCTAATCAAATCCACGAAACTGCCTCATAAAGAAGAGGTTAAAGCAGAATACTTGTTGAATATATTAAGAGAACAGTATGCAATACTAGCGCAACCTCCAGGTAAAAACCGAGATAGGTTAATAAAAANATCCACGAAACTGCCTCATAAAGAAGAGGTTAAAGCAGAATACTTGTTGAATATATTAAGAGAACAGTATGCAATACTAGCGCAACCTCCAGGTAAAAACCGAGATAGGTTAATAAAAATATATACAACAAATACCCTTCATCATTGAAAAACAGGATAATACTAAACAATATACTTAGGATCCCAGTGCAATATAGCATAAGATCATTGAATATCAAGCAAGCTGAAAATGANTCATCATTGAAAAACAGGATAATACTAAACAATATACTTAGGATCCCAGTGCAATATAGCATAAGATCATTGAATATCAAGCAAGCTGAAAATGAGATCAATGATGGTGTAGCACAAATTCTCAAATCAGAAGAGATGCGGTTTGAGTGAATTGGACCCAGAAGACCAAGGGACCACGGGACCAAAGGACCACGGGACCAGAGGACCACGGGACCAGAGGACCAGGGGACCAAAGGACCAGGGGACCAAGGGGACAGAAAAAAAAAANAAAAAAAAAAAAAAAAAAAAAAAGGGAGTGAAAAAATACGCCCTCCTCCACAAGCCACCCGGACAACATGCTCTGCCTCCGGAATCGCTCATCTCTTGGTCACGTCCCGTCAGGAACGAGCACTACGCCAACGCCCGATGCCAATGCAGACTGTTGCCTTGTGTTGGAAATATGTACACATAGACTGATGGATAGATGAAAGCCTTCTGACATGTTGAAGTCAGGTATCTACAACCCACTGACCTGAAGCCCTGTCTGACTCCTCCAGGCCACAACCTGCCCCTTGATCCCCTTCAGCTTGACATTGACCTCCTTCGAATGCAGACAGGTGAGCTGGGAGCGTCTCGCTCACAGGCCCGCTGTGCTGCAATACACTGCACATGGACTCAAAACTCTGCATGTTCTCGACTCTTGACTTTTGCAAGGTCCTGTAATGTTGCACCGTTACACCTCCACATCTGTGCGATGCTGCCTGGTTTGAACGGGTGTTGACGAAGCAGGCTGTCGAGCTGACTGAGTCTCTCACGGCAAGACACGGGGGGTTGAAGTCGCGCAAGATTGCATGTTGAATATGTATATATATATATATGCATATGTTAATGTATATATATATATATATATCTATATTTAAATGTTCATATGTATATGTATATATGCATACATATATAATTTCAATTGGTGATAGTACTACAAATAGTAATATGTACTAATAATGTTACTAATATTTACTATTCTATAATAGTCACCAACCTGTAGATGCACCACTTGAGACGGGCGGCAGCTATAGGCTTTCATGCAACTAACCCTACAGTAAGGGTCCATGTACTCATATAATGAGTATATATGCTGGCCGGAAAATAGTCCTTTTATATGGGTACTTCGGGGCCCAACTATATCCTATTTGGGCACATGGTGCCTTAGGGCAATACGGGCGCAAAACAGAGAAACAGGCACGAAGCCTCAGACTGGATCGTGCAGAAGTGAACTCACTGATTCACCATCTTATACCGTTGTGATACGGCCGTGCTGGTCATCATCACAACGTTCGTATGAACGTAAACATCGATTTCACATACAGCTGCAGCGGGAGGCAAAGTCTAAGAAGAACCGCCAGCTGTCCTGGACGCGGAAGGCTGCCGCCATCGAGATAGCTGTAGCCACACTTGCAGTCGCGTTCTCCTGTGAAAGTCTGGACAGCCGGATACCCCGCAGTTGCTCCTAAAGTAGTTGATCGAAGCATGGTTATAACCCAAAGCTGACACGGTGCCTTTAGACAAAGTACGAGCGATGTAATCATAGGAAACATCGAGGACAGAACACCACATAAAAGAACACAAAAACCATGCAGAACATGTCTCAGAACCACATACATCAAAAAAGCATACTAACACCCATAGACCATGGCAAACGTCCAAAACCACTGCTATTGGCGTTGTTTGTGTCTCCAGTATCGGCTTGATTTCTCGTTGTCCAAATTCCATGTCATGCGATTTCCCCTCCACATGGTCTCGTGTTTATGCTGCTTGTATTTGTTCATGCGAATGTCCAACCATGATTTAAAATGCTTCTCGCTTCTACGAAATTAGCATACTGTGTTTTGAAGTTTGCTTTATGCAGGTGTAGGTCATACGAGCCATTGGGACGAACAATAGTTTCGAGCTTCACCTGCTAAACCCTATTTTAACCGTATGGTGTTTTCGGCAATGCGCTCGACCCCGTCCGTTCTCCACTGGGACACCGGGAAGGCTCAGCAAAATCGGGGTATGAGGGCAGCGGCGG
Organism: Symbiodinium sp. clade A Y106; assembly: GCA_003297005.1. Lineage (NCBI taxonomy): Eukaryota > Dinophyceae > Suessiales > Symbiodiniaceae > Symbiodinium > Symbiodinium sp. clade A. Next base: position 58,694 of record BGNK01002907.1, read on the forward strand.
GCACCAAGTACATGGACTCCCCTACCAGCGCAAAGTGCAGATGGTGCTTCGCTGTTGCAGCTGCGCACGGCGCCAGATCAGAACTTCTGAAAGCCCCGCTGAGGTAGCTAATCAGTTTTAGTCCTCGCCAAAGGCTTCCGCGAATTTATCATTAAGGGTTGAGGGCTTGTAGGGTTTACTTAACCCTTAGCCCGGGCCCGCCTCCAACTCACCGTTCAGCTCTCGCACGGCCTTCATCGAACAGGCCATGGATGGTAAAGCTTAAAAGCTCTCTGCCGCCCCTCTTGGGCTACAGATCTTAGGGTAAGGGCTACATTTGGTGTGCGTGTGTGTGTATATATATATATAACTACACATGTATGTATTTACTGAGCTGATATTCAAGTGCCTTTTCGAAACCCCTGATACCCATTAAGGTACCCTATAAGCGAAAGCTGATCCCTGTGCACCGCAAACAAAACCAGATAACCGATGCCTAGGGTGCCCAATAATTTCGGGAGCCCTGCTTCAACCAGCAAACCTGGCCCGAAAACTTTCCTGTAATGGTATGGGAGTTTCCGAAAATGGGGGGACCCTAATAGTACCCGAAATAGTAGGATCCATATTATAAGGACCCCAAATTAAGGTACCCCTAATTTTCGGAAACTCCCGTATAAGCAAGAAGTATCGGCATGCCCAAAGGGCGGGCGAGACTTTACGTTTTTGCGGATGCCCAGGCTACTCAGCGTTTCAATACAGGATCCAATAAATTCCTTGATATTCATAGGGATCGCGGACTTCAACAAACCCTCCCCCCCCCCAAAAAAAAAATTGAAGCTCTCAACTTGAACTGCTCCTGCAACCTGCCCGGCAACACATGCTGTCCTCTCCCACCATCCCCAAATATCGCACAACAGCCCCCCGGCCCCTTTTTGCTACTGGTCTCAAACCCTTTTTTGCAGCTGGACTCTTAGTGTCAGCCAAAACCCTAAACCCTCTAAACCTCAAACCCTCGAAACCTCAACCCCAGACCCTAAACCCTGAACCCTAACCCTCATCGTGCTTTTTCCCTCTGTGAAGCTTCCGGTCTCAGAGGAAGGAGGAGGAGACTCCGCCGCGACTGAATCCTCGGCTCTGCAGGCTCCAGCACTTTAAAGTCTATGGGTTTAGGGTTCAAGGGTTTAGGGTTTACGTAGAGTTTAGGATCCAAGGGTTTAGGGGTTTATAGGGTTTACCTGTAGAGTATATGGGTTTAGGGTTTAGAGTTTAGGGCCTCAGAGGTTTAGGGTTTAAGCTTTTGTTTTGAGCTCCTTTTTACTTCCAGGTTTAGGGTTTAAGGGTTTACCTGTAGAGTATATGGGTTTGGGGTTTAGGGTATAGGAGCTCAGGGTTTAGGGTTTAAGGGTAGAGGGTTTAAGGGTTTAGGGTGTACCTGTACAGTTTATGGGTTTAGGGTTTAGAGTTTAGGGGAGGCAAATTAGCACGAAGCTCGAATGCTCGCGCAATCAAACTGTCAACCTGCGCAAGCATCGCGATGCCGCAAGCGAAATATGGACAGGCCTCTGTCTACTACATTACAATCATCTCGAAACATAATATCCGCAGAGCGGACTCCCTACCTCAAGGCTTCGATCATGTTCCGACATGCAGAGCCCAAGCCCCGTCTCATGCAGCCCGAGCACGCCCTGTGAGTCCCGTCTGCGAATTCTCCACGAGCTTGGAAAACTCGTCAGAAGAGATGGGCTTCTTTGTCACGAGGTCCTTCGGGCTGTGTCGACCCAAAACCGCGACGACTGACCCAAGGTATTGGGCTTTGAAGTAACCAGGGAAAAGAAGTATAGACTTTCATTTCATAATTGGCTCCCTTAAGTCACAGGTTCCAAAAAAGTGTTGAAGTATGGTACTCCAAAGCCCAGGGTATGTCACTACTTGTCTACTTGTAGTGAATTAGAGGGGCTTCTTAGCCTGCTCTTAAAACGGCGAATGTTGGTGAAACCAACGTCCCGGGCTTGCACGCTGGAACTTTCGCCAATACCCAGTTTCAGCCTCCGGATCCCAGATTTTGAAACTGTTTCTTGCATCAGGTGTTCAACATGCTTGGTGCACTGCTCTAGGTTCCCCAGTAGCCCCTTAATAGTTTAAGGGTACCCTTTTTCCTACTATTCGGTTTTAATAAGGGAACCCAAAAAGAAAAAGGGTAAAAGGGTACTACTGGGGAACCTAGTGCTAGACTGCTAGTCTCCTGAAAGCTCAACGCGATCATGGGAGCGTTACCAGGTGTGTCTCTCATACTTTACCTGAAGCGAAACATCGATCTGCAAGTGTGCATCTGGCTCCTTAAACCTGTACACAATTATTCGGCTTTTGACCCCTGAATTAGAGCGTATAGCCTCGGTTTGGGATGCTCAAGCACACCTAGCCCTAGACGACCTAAATTAAACCCGCCCTCCGTCGTCCTTCTCCGGATCGAAGGATTTTCGCAAAGCCGCCGGACCGCTTCGGGCTTGCTTCTCCTGGTACTTTAAGGGATTGGGATTAGGCTTTTTAGGGTTTTTAGAGTTTGTAGGGTTTAGGGTTAGGCTTTATAGACCCAAAGGGAGGGCTTCAGATCTGCAAGCTTAAACGTTTGCCAGGTTTAGGGAATTCAAACACCTTCAGCAACGGAGAAGCCCTGAAACAAGTCCCACTTCGGAATGACCGGTGAGACTCCAACGATATAAACCTTGAGCCCTACGTCTGGTCTCTGCTGTAGTTCCTGCTTAGGCTGGCTCAATTATGGTTCGTGGCCTAGAAGAGAAGGACGACATCTAACGAAACATGGAAACTTCAATTTAGACATGTGGAGACTTCAGGTAGACCCTTTTTGCCCTATTCCCGAAGCCTTCAGCTCTGCAAAGCTCAGGGGCGGTCCTGTTCTTTCGCTGACATGCCCCAGACTTCGCTACTTCCGACCTTGGGCCGGCAAGGATGCCTGGAAGTTAGAGGATCTCAGATCTAGGTTCGGGTTCGGGTTTAGGCTTTAGGGTTTAGGGCTTTAGGGTTTTTAGGGAATACCATCTCGCATCAGGGTTTATAGGGGTTCGGTTGTTGTTGTTGCGGTTATTTCCTTTTGAACAGGTTGCGGCTTAGAGTCTGCAGAGTTTCGGGCATAGGTTTGAATTTGCACTGTCCAGGGTTGAGTAAGGATTTAATATTTTAAGGATCGGCTCAGGAGGTTAGTGGAATAGACTTAGATTGAAGATTTGTAAGGTTTAGGGTTGGGAACGTGTCATGTAGCAGATTGCGCCAGTGTCCGTGTGAGCATCCGCGCAGGACCGATGTCACTTCGGGCTGTGATGATTAGGACATAGCAGGATCTACATGTTCGGCTTTTTCGCTAATCTTCCAATAAACTCCAACAAACAGAGACATCCTGGCTGCAGAAATACGGTTGGGCAAGGAAACAAATTTCAAACATGCGGTGGGAGGCGCAAGGACATTTTTCCCCCTTGGGGACAGCTGTGGAACATTGCAAAGATGCTTGCTCCCAAACTATGTAGAAACATTGCGTGAGAGTCTGCTAGACAAACGTCTGATGTCGAACTCTGTCGAAGAGGTACCGGCAATACACTACTAATATTCGCGCGCCTTGCCCTTGTGTTGGTGGTTTCCCCTCGCTGTCTGTTCGTGTTACTGCAAAAGCAGCGGATTCCTTCTGTGCAGCCTATACAACCCAGGAGTGAACCACCATGCTCAGGAACTACATCCCGGAGCCCAGTAATCGTATACCACCAGTAGCAGCCACAAGCTCAGGCGCTAGCTTTTCTCTTTCGCAGGCTGTCCTGAGCCTCCTTGGCCTCTGCAAAGGTCCCATCCTCGCCGCGAGGCCAAGGTGAGGACTACATGCTAGCTGATTCCTGTGAAACCTAAACCCTTTCTAAAGGCAATTTTGTTGCTGCGGTTTCCGACACATGTGGAATTTCAATGTTGTGTAGTCCGGGACTGGGGCAAATATATTAAAGCCGAGCTTTCGTCAAAGAGCTCCACCAGATTGCAACAAAGTCCCCATGCCCTTTGCTACAGTCTACATACATGCATACGTGGGCGAAGAGAGAGATAGAGAGAGAGAGAGATCGAGATAGAGTGGGAAAGAAAGAGACAGAGACAGAGACTCAGTCGAGGGAGAGATACCCAAAACTTCACAGTTTCCGGCCTGCTGCTGGGAGAGCAGCGATGGACCCCGTTCTTTGAAGGCCTTCTCGAAGGCTTCCTCTTCCTGTGATGTACGGCGCAAACTGAAGCTCAGAACGGAGATCTAAGGGTAAAGGCTTCAGAGGCTCAGCAAAATATTCATGGGACCATCGCCAGGCAGTGACCACTGCGGAATTGCTGCCAGTGGCATACGACACATCCAAAACAGCGCTTCACAACCAGCCTGCCGTACACCACATCTGCCAGCTACCAGGCATGCGTAGCTCGGTTGTCCTGCTTGCTTCTTTTCACGGCAAAGGCATCCGCTTTCCTTTGTCGGACCGTCCCGTTGCCATCTAGGAAGAGGCCAGCCATGCCTCAGCAGAAAGGCTTCGCAAGGAATCTTCTACTCGCCTTGCAAAGAACTTCGGGGGGCCCTATTTGGGTTCCGGGGCTTGAATTTTGTCGGGGTTCGGACTCACATTCTACATTCCCCACCTTTGCCCGCTGCATCCTGTAATCTAGAGGCATTTTACGAGATACGATGATATCATTTAACGAAATACATTAGCAAAATCATTTGAATTCTATGAAAGGGCGAAGCACTGTCCGGTGCCATTGTCATCCATTCCTCTCGCCCAGATCGCATGGGGTCAACCTGAGTTTGGGCTTGGTGTAGGAGTTACGCTCTGGGCTTTAGGTTTTATGGCGTTCGGCGTTCACTCTCAGGATTTTAGGGTTTTGGTACTCACACTCGGAAAAGCCAGGCGAGGTTGTGGGTGCTGAGTCGGTTGGGTTGGAACCTAGGTGTGAGCACCCACATACCGAAAACAACATGACAACCACTCTCATACCAAATGCTACGAGTACGGGTGAGCCTACAACGTGGCCTACAAGCATCCGAATCCGAAGTAGGATATAACGAGACAGGATGTGCCAGGTACTCTCAGGCTCCTCGGGTGCTTGTGAAACCTACGTTAGCTAAGCCATTTCGAGCGGGTCGAGCATTATCAAGCCCTGTGGCCACAACTAAAGGCCCGGTAAAAGTAAGTGACTGGGACTGGGTGTAGAGCAGGGTTTACGGTTTGCACAAGCCGTGATGCAAGGATCTGGCTAGTCCCCAAGCCCAGTTTCAAAAAAGGTTTGCACTCGACATGGAAAGCATAGGCCAAAAGAAAGGATCTACAGAATACGAACCTGGACTTGCTAGGGTGATATGCGCGAAAGCATGCTTACCTGTCTCAAGTGTACGTGAGCATCTTTCTTGTGTCTCTCTCTCTCTCGCTCTGTCTGGCTCTCGCTCTCGCTCGCTCTCTCTCTCTCTCTCTCTCCCTGCACATACACATGTGTCTATATATATATATAGATAATTTTATATCGATAGTTTTTTATACACACACACACATCCTACACTCACTCTTGCTCACTCAGTAACAGATGAATATTGCACACACAGACACACACACACACACACATATATATATATATATGTACATATAATATGAGGGCGTACCTTGGCTTTGTCAATTTGGTGCCTTGTGGACGTCTTTGGACACCAGGGACTTGGTCGGTAAGTGCTGAACTCAGACACTGGAATACCCAGGGGTAACGATGTGAGAACCCAAGCGGAGTAGTGTGACGAAGGACTAAAATTTAGTTAGCAGCCTTGACCTCAGAAGCTCTGAAATGGAAACCAGGAGATTTGACTTCAGCAACTTGCGACTAGCGGGCGGAGGTCACGTGGAACTCGATCAGGGTGCAGGGTTTTTGCACCGCGAAAACCAAGGGGTTCAGGACCTAAACCTGACATATGTACATTGGGCTTCAGCTTGCCTGATGTCCTCGGATCCCAAACCCCCATTCTCTCAAAACCCGACCCCACACCTTAATTGCAGGAGCCCATTATAGCCCCTAACCTCCACGAATACAACTTCCGACTAATTACAGTCCACGGGCTATGCCGCGAACTTCATAAGCAATTCCACCGAGAAATCCCGACACCCGGAAAAATGAAAACACAAGTCAGCCCTAAATCCAGAATAAAACTTTGAGTAGAAGGCCCAAGGAACGAACTTTAGATCCACACCTTCGCGCTCCTCCCCCTCGCCGCGGGGCCCTGTTTCGACCTCCGTGGGTAGAAGCGTAGAACACGGCGAACCACCGACCAGCTGGAATGGGGTCTTCTAGGCTCTTCATATTCTTTCATGGCGTGGCGTAGTTGACGTTTTACAGTGGCTTTTCTGAGTAGCCTTCAAGCAGCAAAACCCTGTGTACCAATTAAACCCTCATGGATACTGGTGTAGGCTTGACTGAATCTACTGCAGTGTAGGCGCGTTTGCCAGGAGACACAGCGTGTGGCCCCTAAACAAATCAGCTCACTTCAACCCGACCTCCAAACCCAAACTCCCACTCAACTCTGAATCACCAAAGCCCCCACTCCGGCCTTGACCCACCCACACCTACCCCCGCCCAAATCCCTAAACCTTAACCACAAAGCCCCCCAAACCCTATGTAAGCCCTACAAGGCCCTACCTAGAGTCTCCATTGTAGTTCCTTTTTTTGGTTAACCAGCTTTATGGTTAGGACCCTATAATAGAGATTTTGGTCAACCAAAAATAAGAACTACAATGGAGACTCTAGGTAAACCCGAAACTTCCCAACTCCTGCTCTGGGGTTTTAAGTGACCAGGGAGAAAAAAGTATAATTTTTTTTCATAATGGTTCCTTTAAGAAAAACAAGTATTATTAAAGTATGGTACTCCAAAGCCCAGTGCTCTGCCTCGGACTCAGATCCGCTATCACCCCCCACGGCGCCCACGGTAGCGCCAGGCAGCTGAGGACCCTTCCTGGAGCCGACGGAGGATAGAAAAAGGGGCCTGAGTAGCTAGAATAGGGTTTTGGGGGGCAGAATTACTAGAATTGTAATATGGAGCCCCCCAACATATTTATTTAGGCCCCGATATTACGGTTTAAAGTTTGTAGTTTGTGCTTTTCGATTTTTTGAGGTCCTGTTTATGTCTGCAAACCATCTGAGCTTTTGTTTTTTTCCATCTCCCATTGCTTGGAAGTCTATGCCCTTTTGGTTTTGTTTTCCCACCCGCCCTGCTGACCCAAAAGGTTTGGGGCTTAGGGCTCGACTCTCGCAACTCGGACACTCCAGGAAAGATTCCGTTCGGGTTGGAAGGGCAGAGACCTTGTACCGCTGGTTGAGAACACGGCTGGCCAGAGCCATCCTCTCTTCCAAACCCCACGAACCACCCAAAGCATTGCACAACGAAGCTTCCCAACCAAACAAAGAACATACAAGACCTTGTTAGCTCTGCGATAGCCGGCGAAAGTGCTACTGCTGTGGGAGGAGGTCGTTGTTACAGGTTTTTTGGGGAGTGCCTCGTGCGATGGAGAGGCAGGCATAAACTCTCAGGGTTTGGACGCTCGCAACTCGGACTCTGCAGGCGAGGATTGTTGGTTCAGGGCTTAGGGTCCGCAGCGAAGATGGCATCCGATCAGGGTTAAATCATCTAAAGCGGCTAATCCTTTCGAAGCGCTTTCGCTTCAAGAAGGATCTGGGACACCGGTGTTTTCAGATGAAGATTTGGGACATGGACTTTGGGAATCTTGGAACTATGAACCTTGATTTTCGGGTTTATGGAATTTCGACTTTGAATTGAACTACCCATCGAATGTTTCAGGAACTGTATATAGGTATAGTTGCAGCTTGAGAATCTTAGGTGTTTGTGAACTTGGGTTCTTCAGAAAGTGCCTACTATTGGACTGGTAGACTTCTGTGTTTTGAAGTTTGGGAATTATAATGGAATGTTGGAGTTGTGGCTGCGTTGTTGAAGCAATTTTGTAGTTATGGAACTTTTTGGAGAATAGAATTCTAGGAAACGACGTTCGGAAACCCTGGTGGAATATGGGATTTGTGGATTGTTGAAGAGCTTGCCTGTAAGGGAGGCTGCTCATAAGTAGACTCCTCTTTGCTAACCAGTTTTTAGGATCTCTCGTGAAAGCGAGAAGGCAGCTTTATAGAAGTTTTAGCTTTGATTAAACTAACTGTTTTTCAGTTTCAGAATTGAGCCTACTCGTATAAAATCGTTAAGGAAAGTTGGGGTTGGGGAAAACGGGGCCATTCGGAACCCTCCCGCAAAGGTTCGAGGTCTGTGACTGGCCACCCTGTGCCAGCATCCATGAATCACCCAACTTCAACCTTTTATGATCTAAAAAGTTGGTTGTACTGTCATCGTACTTTAGATTATAGTAGAACAAACATACCGGTGCACGTACACACGCCGAGGCAATGGATCCTCAAAGAAAATGCAAGCGCTGCTGGATCCACACGTCCTCCATTACGGGCATGTGTACTGTGTATATATATATATATATATATACATGAACGAATGAGAGAGAGGTAGAGCGAGCGAGAGAGACAGAGAGAGAGATAGAGCGAGAGAGAGAGAGAGAGAGCGAGAGAGAGAGAGAGGGAGAGGGAGAGAGAGAGAGAGAGCGGCAACAGGCCGGAACTCACGGCCCATATTCTGGGCACGCCAGCATAGCGCCAGACTGTGAAAGCAAACAAAAACTCCCGACCTTAAATTTCCAAAGCCCTGCAAACCCTGGACCCGTCAACACTATAACTGCCTAGTGTGTCGAAGGGCCTTAATTCGTAGACTGGAGCTTTTTTTGGGTAGTACACTATATCTATAACAAGCAACCCTTGGGAACAAGACTCCTGATGTCTACCAACATTTCATACCCATAAATAAACCCAAGCTGTTTTATTAAAAAGCTGCGGCTCTGTCTAGGTTTCACTGGCGAAGGCGGGTTCGCTTCCTCCGGCTCCCCTGAGAAGCCTCGGGAGCTTCGTGGCTCATGGTTTTTTTGCCTCCTACATCGCAAGGACCAGCCCGCTTAGAAGGGCCTAGGGTTAAGGTTTTAGGGCTTCAGCTCACAACTGGGACAAGTCTGGCGAGGTTCATGGGTTTAGGGTTCACGGGGTTTCGGCGCTCACTCTCGGACAAGCCAAGCGAGGTTATTGTTGCTGAGTTTTTTGGAGGTGAAACCCGCTTGAGATCAAACCGCAGAGGTTTAGGGAGGATTTATCGGGGATTAGAGATTGGTGAATAAGGGTGCAAGATGCCAGGTGCGATGATTTCATTGGAGTTTAGGATTTGCGGCTCCTGATTTCAGTAAGGGTTGTCTGTCTGGTCTCTTATTCGCCACCCTTTACACTGCTTTCACAAGCCGTTCGTTGGTTTTGTCGCCGTGCAGCATCCATTCCCTAAACTCTCTTTATCGAGTGCTCCAAAAACCTGCGCTTGTGCTTTCGGCACTCTGGGATTCGAAAGTCTCGGAAACTTGGACGATGCCGACCAAGGCTGTCATTGGCAGAGAAACCCGGGTAGAACGCGAGCAATGACAAGAACCACGAGCGGCAATCACACCACATGGATTGAACACGGGCATGCTGAAGCACTGGCATCATCTTCCCTGAGCAGCATGCCGATACACAACCAGTGTTACCATTCTTGCAATGTTGACATGAAGCCTTGCAATCAGGGGGTGAGCAACCTTAAACCCTGCATGACCCTGAACTGCACCCGACGAACAAATCAAGCTGCCTGCACGTGGATCTTCTGGTGCGGCTGGCACTTCTTCTGGAACTTCTTCCACGGCCTCCGACAAAGAGTAAACGACACACAGTTGTGCCTCTGTCGTTCGGGGCTTTGACCCACCCTGCAAAACAAACTATAAGGTTAACCCTATAAGCCCCCACTACACAAAAACACCTAACAAAAACTTACAGCCGTATAAAGCCTAATTTTCACCCTACAAACCCCTACTAAATCACAACAAGAAATCTATAACCCTTGGCGGGCTGGCTGGCTGGATGGATATCTATGTCTAGATCTATGTCTAGATCTAAACCTACATCTATATCTACATGTATACTTGTATTATATGGCATCTATATCTGGATGTGTATATATATGTGTATATATATATATACATCCACATACACACCGTGTACGTATGTATGTAGGCAGAGAGAGATAATAAAACAAAGATAGATAGTTCGCAAATAATGAACACGATGATACCTCTAATCTGGGTAAAAACCGCCGCGGCAGTTGCAATAGCAGCGGGGAGTAGTGCAGACTATCAGAAATGATCAGAAGGAGAAGAAGAAGCTCGAGTGCCTCCTGCTGCACTTGAGCCCCGGTAGACCCAAGAGAAGCGAAACGCAGGCGCGTCCCCCGGGCGGGCATGCTCATTAAAACGCATGTCGGCACGACAAAAGAGCTTATGGGGCTTTTGATATACACAACTGTGCTCAAAGCCATGCCAAGAGATCCCAGAACTAAACTATGTACCCGTTCATGGCTTAGGGCTGGTTCGGGTTTAGGGCAGCTCTCGGCCTCAGTGGGCTCTACGGCCTTGGCAAGGAAGTGCTCCTTTGCCCTCGCGAGACATTCCTGGAAGATGCTTTTGAAGGAAACCTGGCAGGGCTTTCTAAGGTCTTCTGCTGCATCCCGAATTCGAAGGACATGATCAGTTCAAGCGTCGTGATATCGCAGAGAAGTCGAGGATTCAGGGTAGAGACGCGCACGAGCCGCTACTGAGAGTGGAAACCCTTGCAGGCAACCACCCCTCTCTCCTCTTTCCCGGGCATCGGAGGCGGGTTTTTCCTCCCTCCTTCTCTCCTTCTCTCTCTCCCTCTCTTTAATTACCTGGATTACCGCAACGTGTTAAGAAAGGCCCCCTGCTCTCTGAGACCCAGCGCAAGAGCGAGTACCCTTCGCGCCTTGAGCTCCGGGCTTCGGTAGGCGTTGCCGTTGTCCTCCTCCCCCAACTGCGGGGTTAGGGGATTAGGGGTTTAGGGTTTCCCATCTGTCTCGAAGATGCTCGAACACTCTGTAGCAAAGGGTGCCGGTTTTTAGCTCCTGCATCGCGGGCCAACTGCTTCAAGGGTTTCGGCGCCCACAACTCGTGCAATCCGGATGAGGTGTGTGTTTGCAGGTCGGCTGAATGGGGCTTTAGGGTTCAGGATAGGGTTGAAGCAGGAAGTCCAGCAGAAGATGGCTACCAAACCCAGGAACTACACCTCCCCTGTCTTCACCGCTTCAGCATCCCCACTACCTGGACCTCCGTGCACAAAGTCAACTTCATAGGATTCCAAGTATCAATAGAACACAAATTTTACGTTCTCTAATTTCATATAGATACTGTATGGTATAATACCCGCTTTGAGCTATTTGGAGGCTCAGGGAAGCACAAGGACACCGAATCTGTCAGCGATCCCAATTGGCTACTTTAACAGGTCATGAGGATTCCTCAGCTGACCTGTACCCTAGAAGCCCAGTTGCTTGTACAGTCGGTAACTGTCCTATCAGATCCATCCATCCGTCCATCCATCCATCATCTGTACATACGACATGTGCATATGTATTTCATATACATGTATGTATATATAAATATAGTATATACACACATACAGGTATTTGCACAACCTAACATATACGTACGTAGTATTAGAACCATTCCTCTCTGTGCGCGTGCGTGCGGTAGTACACAAAGAATTAATTCACTTACAAACATATTTTAAAAGACACTTCAAGGTGCATGATACATGGTATATACTCATGTATAATTACCAGTATGTTTGTAGCTGGGCTTCTAGAGCTAGTTAACCTCCGCTTGTTACCTCCATCATCGCTGCAGTGCAAGATCCAAATAGGAATCGAGCCGTGCAAGCATGGTGTCGTGCTCAGAGCGCAGGGTGACCACCCTGTAGGGCAGCTGCTGCTCCTCCACGAGTCTGTAAATCTCGGTCAAGGACGTTGCAGTGGTCCGGAGCAGCAGGCCTTGCACTTTTCCTGCTTTAAGGGCACCTAATGCCCCCATTGAGGCCGAAAGCTCGAGGCCAAAGCCGAGGAACACGCTGATCAGTTCAATGCCATCCGGGCTCCACTGACTTAGGATGCAGTCGATAGTGATTCTACCCTCCAGGCTTGGAATGCATGGTGCCTCGGACACGACTTCTGATGATAGCACCCGCAACACGCTTTCTGGTAGCCCAGCCATCTTCGCACCGCGTCGGATGGCAGCTGCGTTCGCCCCGCCTTTTTCCACCGCCAAAGCTTGGAGGCCGCCACCTTGGCTCCAACGTGCAGCTGCCCAAAGTGAGCAGTCCCCCAAATGAGCCCCGATATCCACGATGCGAAGCGGCCAGCTGCCATCCCTAAGGATCCGATGAAGGTCCAGCATCTCCATCACGTCCATGAAGGCGTGGTTGCAGTGCGGTTCCGCACTCACACGAATCCGGTCGGAAAGGAACCAGTACTCATCCGCGGCTGTCTGCGACCCAACAATATGGGGAGGATGCAGGCTCATGGGGTAGGTGACTTCCGCACTGGTAATCCTGGCCATCATCTTCCGAGTGCTATCGGAAAGTTGCGTCCTGGAGCCATCTCGGAAAGGCTTCACTGTGACAAGAATGTCCCGAGGAGCGACTAAACGATCTAAACCTCTCCAAACCAGCACCCAAGGGGGCTCTATAAGTGACTGGACCGCCCCACACTGAAGGACAACTGCATGAGCGGCTTTCAGGACGGCAGCGCCGACTGCAGCGGGTTTTTCGTCCAGCCGCTGCATTCGTTGTGCCGCGAGCGTAATAGCCGCTGCTGCAAGCTCTGCATCACAGGAGAGGTTCCTAGCTCGCAATGCCTCTTCGGCCGGTGCTATCTCCTCGGAGAATGTCCACTTGCCCGTGTCCAACCAAGTCTCCCAGGCTCGTCCCACTGCTCCGAGCTCCGGAGGCTTGGCAGGCGCCAAGCCCTCGGCGAGGCTGGCGAGGAGGGCGAAGAACGGCCAGGAACCCATGCTTGCTGGCGTCCAAAGCAAGTTATCGGCCAGAGCCAGATCCAGGGAAGTGAAGACCTCGTGGGCGAGTTGCTGCTCCCGAAGGTCCTTGAAGCCACCGAAGTGGCCAGAGTGCAGCATCATCTGCTGCACTGCCGCCCACGGGAACAGTTGCAAACAAAGCACAAGACCGAGGGTGGCTGCAGCCATACGACACTGCTGTCGGAAATCCTTTGCCTGTGGCACTTTCTGATCGAAAACAATCTCGGCCGCGACCACTGCGTCCATCAGCTTGCTGCGCTGGAAATAGGTCCCTGGACGAAATCCGCGTACATATCCTTGAAGTGATTTCCGCACATCCCCAAACTGGACAATGCTGTCGTGGGCCCGGATACCTAAACTTTCGAAGCCGACGACTGGCACACGGTCGCAGATGATGCCAAGTTGATCCATTGGGCCCTGCTCTAACAGCCGTGTTGTGGTAATGGGCAAGGCACTGTACTGGTTACACGGCTACACTACGTATGAACTTGCAACGGCTTGCGAAAAAGGGTCCTCACTAATGTCAATGCCGAGGCGTGCTGCTTGGCTACTCAATCGAGCGGCTTGCCTGGTATTAGTACTGCCGGGTATGTAGCCGATATAGTTAACTCTTAGTAATTGTCATCATACAAATAACACCAACAAATGTCAAACGCAGTGGCAAAACGGATAACTTATTAATAGCATTCATAACGACTTACAACATCAGTCATACTGAGATGATTTAATCATGCAATTAAGAATAATAGAATAACCGAAGTCTGCTGCCAACTAATTTAAGGGGGATGGGAATGGTGCTTTAGGACCAGTGCATCTCAACAAGTTCCCATCGGTCCTATTTGGATCTGACTGATCTTGAGCCGTAGCCACTGCTTTGCAAGTCTGGGGCTCGGGGAAAAACGGTTTCCACTTCAAGGTGAGAACTCGATCAACCAGACGGCATGCTACCCAGTAGCGAATGTAAGGCTCTTGCTCCATGAGGCTGGCACAAGAATGCCTGTGTCAGAGAAGTGCTGCACACTGCACTGTCCGCGTCCGGTCGGGCGGCTGCTGCCATGACTGTCTGTATTGGAGAATGCGGGTTTGCTATCCCGTCAATCTGGACCTGCGTTCACACATCCAAGAAAACTGAAGTGATGCAAAAGCATGCACTGCACCCTGTCCTGTGTGAGCCGGAAAGCCTGTAGTAAGTGCCGGAATTTCTTCCGTGCCTGCACAGGATCTTGCAGGCATGGGGCACTTTGCCACAAATCTGTCATCCCGAAGATTCGTTAGACCTTCATTTCGGATTTTTGACTGCGCAGCAGCCCGCGTGGTATCTTGACAAATCTACAGCTGTCGCGAAGGTAGTCGTGCATCATCTTCAACTGAGGTCCTTCACGAGGATGTTCCCTGATACTCGTGTGTAACCGCCAAGATACCACACCAGTAACGTTGGACTGTCTGTCTCAACGACAAAATTAACATGCCACCTCGACTGCAAACATCGTGCCAGGGCTCTGCAAGCACCATTGGTCCAAGTCAGATGCTGAGGACGGAACGTTCAAAACATCACGGCTTGTGCATGCCAACGACTTTGAACACAACCATCATGAAACAACTGCTCCCATGTTCACACCTGACAACGAGGAACGTGGCCTGCTTGTTCTGAAGGCCGTCCAAGCGCACAGTCTCCCCGTCGTCGATGTTCTTCGAGAGCTTTAGAGTGTTGTGGGGTTTCACGGCACAGGGTTTCCAGGGACCATGGATACAGAACGATGTGCTCACGGCACAACCCTGCAACTTATGTGCAGGCAGAAGCGATCGTCCGAACTTGTGCGCATGCACGGGCTTCGTGTGTGTGTGTGTGATTGCGTGCGTGTGATTGCGTGCGTGCATGCATGCGTGCGTGCGTGCGTGCGTGCGTGCGTGGGTGCGTGGGTGCGTGCGTGGGTGTGTGTGCGTGTGTGTGTGTGTGTCTCTCTCTCTCTCCGTGTGTGTGTGTATGTATGTATGTATGTGTGTATGTATGCATGCATGCATGCATGCCTGCGTGTGTGCCTGCGTGTGTGGTGTGTGCCTGCGTGTGTGCGTGCGTG
>BGNK01002907.1:73865-85097 GCA_003297005.1 Symbiodinium sp. clade A Y106
GCGTGCGTGCGTGCGTGCGTGCGTGCGTGCGTGCGTGCGTGCGTGCGTGCGCGCGCGTGGGTGTGTGTGTGTGTCCGTCTGTGTCCCTGTCTGTGCCTGTGCCTGTGCCTGTGCCTACGCCTGTGCCTGTGCCTTTGTGTCTGTCTGTCTGCATCTGTGCATTGACAGGCTTTTCCTTGAGAGACCACTATAACTTACAGCCGCTGCTGCCATAGCAAAGGCAGGCTGACTCCGTAGTGTGATCCGGAAGTGTTGCAAACGAGTTTTGAGAAGGAGCCCAAATTCCAATGAAAACCAAAACGTACACCAGGCTATCGGCTAGGGCCATGCTCAGACCTCAACTGTTGCGCACCCAACCCACCCCGACTTGCACGGTGTCCTCGAAAGCATTCTGCAGATCTTCCTCTACGTTAGAATCAAGCTGCAGAAGGCCTCCAATCCTCGAAAATGATCAGTCGTCGGGGGTTTGTGAGCTCAGACTGTTCAAGCGTTTCGGGCTTGGGCCTCGGTTGTAATAGGGCAGCCATCTTGGAAGAACCAGCTGTGGAAGAAGCTCTTGCTTTTTCGCAGGTTTATTAATTAGGTTACTTTGGGTTGTTGCAATGTCCGGTTCAAGTATCCAGACTCGAAGAAGACTGCCCTAATTGCCTATCTTGCCAAAATGGTGCAACACGGTTGAAAGTTCCTTTTGGGATCCCAAAAGGAACTACTATGGGGCCTATGGGTAGGGCTCCAGTTTCCTAAGTAATGGGCTACTGGGCTACATTGACATGTAGGGTTGCACAAGGTGCCACTTGTCAGCTCATGGGTTGGCAAAAGTGGTCGATTTGCCGTTGACGCAGTTGTCAGCTGAAGTAGCCCTCTCGAGTCATAGATTATGTAGTATACATTATCTATTTTAAGCTTGACATTGTATGATGCTTTGTATTATATATATATATATATGTGTGTGTGTGTGACTAGCACCTCTCATTTCCTGAATTTGGCTGGCTACGCTCTACGCTTAGCCTCTTCAGTGCTCGGAGGCACGACAGCATGTAGATCAGATCTAGCGGCTTGCACTCTTACACCGCTCCGCGGCACGGATACTCCTACCTTCCATAGTAAGGGTCCGCAATGGGCATATCTCTAAATCACTCATCTTGTGGTTACCCATAGGCCCCATAGTAGTTCCTTTTGGGATTCCCTTATAAACTTCTTAATATGAACCCCAAAAAGGAACTACTATGGGGCCTATGGGTAGACTTCCCGTCGAGCTTTCTTTGGGAAACCCAAAGACCGGGAAGATTTGGAATCTCAGGAGCACTTTTTTTAAGCCGATCGAACTTTGAGGATCTAATGTGGGGGGCCTAATAATTAGAATAATTTTTGACGCTCACACTCGGCAATACCAGGCGAGGTCTGTAGTACGATTCTAGTTAGAATAATTAGGGTTTTGGGGGGCTCCTTATTCAAATTATAGTACAATATACCCCCAAACCCTGTTCTAATTACTCATTTAATTACGGCCCCTACATTATTTATGCGAGCCACTGGCGAACCGCGTCGCTGCGCTCACAATTCCAGTCGAGGGCCCGTTCGGCACGCTTCCTGGGCCCAGGCTCTGAAGGCGCTCTGCCTCGCTCCTACTGGGATGAGGTAAGTTTAATGTATTAAGCAGTCTTCAGTGGCGTGTTGTTCTAGAAGTTTTTCATCTGTCACAGCCAGGCCATTCCAGGTTTCTAAGGCTTTTCTTCATCAGGACTTGTGCACAAGGAGGTTCAGCTCTCAGAATCTAAGTACAAAAGGAGTCTAAGCACGCTCGCGGAGAGTGGTTCGGACTGGCGCCGCTCGGTTCTGGGCGAGTTGTTCACGAGTCGGGGTCTTAGTCTGTCACAAAGCCTGCAACTAGCGTAAGCTGTAGACATGAACGAAGACGAAGTTGCAGTGCTAACCATGGATGTATAATCTACGGCGACTACCGGCAGCCTTCATGATACCTTGTCTCTGCTGCGGTCAAGACTATCGCGGCATCCGCCGGGTGAGCAGGCCAAGCATCCCAGGCTGGTTTCTTGAGGTCTGAGCCAGTCAAATTTCGGCAGTGACGGTGCTCCACAGGAGAGCCCTCGTCCAGTCTTGTGGAGTCAGGCTCGTGCGCGTCTGGGAAATCTTAGGGTCGTTAAAGACTTTGACTTTAACGATCCGAATTCCCTACAGTACACAAGACTCGTCTTGGCCTTGGCAGCATCTTTATCCCTGAAACTGTTCTGGAGTTCTGGGTTTCGGCGCTCACACTCGGACAGACCAGGCGAGGCATATGGTTCGAGGTCTGATATTGAGGTGAGACAGCATAGCAGGAGTTTTCGTCACAAGAAACAACTCAACCCTACACCTGCAACCTAGACGAACTACCGGTTTCGGCCGTTCTCCCACCGAGATCTTCTTACTGTGCAGATATATAATCTAGTTGAAGACACTACCTTGAGGAGATCACGCAAGATCGGGGCTCAGGTAAACCTAGGGTCTGGGTTTAGGGTTTTATAAGTCTGGGGGGAAACCAGCAGGGAAAGCCACTCGTCAAGAAGCTCTGCTTAAGCAAGCTTGCAGTTCCGACTCCTACACTCATGCGACATAACCACCGGCGGGACTATGTCAACAGAACGGTTTATATTCATGTGCAGCCTTGAATCTTTTCTTTGCCGTCGTCTTTCCTTACAGAGAGATCGGCAGAGATGACTTGTCACGGGGCTGAGGCAACAGCTGAAGGCTGAAGGGGACGGCCGGATTGACCGGCTTAGATGGTAGGGCATAGGTGTTTTATTCAAACGCCCTGGGGCAAACCGGGGTCAGGGAAGGACTTTGCCAGCATGGCTGCTTGCCGAGGTGCTTAGCCGCCTTCTTCTCTTTCTTGTTTTTTTTATCCTTTTTGTCCTGCTTGATTGACGAACATTCTGGACTTCGGGGTGTCTGGAGCATATCGTATCTGATGCTTGTTTTTGGAGAGGATGGCGGCTTCCGGGTGGAGACTTACAGTCGTTCTGCTGCTTTCGAGTTGCCTCGTCGGCGCAAAAAAGTCTCAGTCCTTCTTCGCCTTCTTCTTCTTGGCACTTTCGCTGTCTGATCCGCTGCTTCCCATGACGGCAGCAAATGGGGGGGGGGGCGGAGTAGAATATGTGCGATGTCTGAAGTAGCTCGAAGTGCGAACTGCGGTGGCCGATGAGTACCACATCCCGTGCTTCCGAAATGTTTTTTTCGGTTGGGGGCAGAGGCAGGGCTGTCTGTGGTCGGCTGTTACCCATCTCGGTACCAAAAAACTGTTAAACTAAAGTCTGCCTGGAGCCGAGTCTGTCTTCTTTCTTACCGCAAGAGAGAATAAGTCACTGGTAACTGCCAAATCCCGAGCCAAATTCGACAGCACGTGCCCGCACTACCTCTCTTCCCAGCCGGACAAGCAGGAATCACGAGCCAGCATCGCATGGCGGTTCCGTCAGAAGGGCCATAAAAACTCAAGCTTTGGCCACAATGTGCACGGGACACCTGTCAAAACCTGTTAGTAATACGGAATGCCACTTCGACTAATCATGATACTAATTATGCTCACAGTTCCCAACAACAAGCTAGAAATCCATTACGAACACTCAGCGCCTCGAGACCCAACCATATCTTCAAAAGGGAGCCCTGCAGCTGCACACTATCACAGTCATTTCATCTGCTTAGCATCAAGTTCTCATGCGGCGCCACCTCAGCGAATGTGAACTGGCAGCTGACGCTGCCCCGCGTAATCCCCCCCCTTTCCGCCCGAACATCCGGACCTGTAACCCCGATGCTGTCAAGCTCGCTTCCGGCTTGCCTCGACACGCGACTGTCGGAGCTGCTTCGTCGCTCGCATGATGCTCTGGGCGCCCATGTCCGCGGGGAACCTGGCCGAAAATGCCCTCGCCCAACACTAAGCTGAAAACCTCGATCCCTTGCCCTGAACCGTGTCTCGCTCTCTCTCTCTCTCGCTCGCGCCCTCGCCCTCCCTGTCTATGTCTCTCTCTCTCTCTCTCGCTCTCGCTCTCGCTCTCGCGCTCGCTCTCGCTCTCTCTCTCTCGCGGCTTTATGGCCAGGGCTTATACGTTCTTTCTCTGTCCCCCAACCCTACCAGCTCCGAGCCCAATAGATTCGGCTCGAGGCGTAGCAGCTCCCTGACAGTGCTCACTGCGACAATCGTACGATGGAAGCAAGCATATCTCGGCCGAATATCACAAAAATCCTCCTCGCCACTAGATCCCCATCAAACTAAGCCTGACTTCACGAACAGATGGAGGCATATCTAATACTTGTCGGGGGCTAATTATTACAAGCATGGCCGTTCATGAGATAGGAGGGCATCGCCAAAGCAGTGAATTTCACAATCACAAGATGACAATGATAACTGTGTCATCATCAACACCTAACCTGCGGATCGGTCACACTCATCGTGACATCACGTTGCTCTTCTCCTTTTTTGGTCCTTCTCAGGATCATTGCCAGCATCGCCACTACAATCATTGCGGGCATGGTCATCTTGCCCTAAAGGAAGCTTCCCAATCGCCGGGCCGGACTACGTCTTGGCAGCCGGGAAGCGGCATCGTCATGGCAATGTCGATCTCCATGCGGCTGTGGTTTGCAGGTGCCTGTCTTACTCCAGCAGGGAGGAGCAAAGAAGGCCGAAGTGAAAGCTACGGCAGTAATTAGAGAGCAATCGTTCGTGTCCTTGCAAGGTCCAGGCTTTAGAGGGGTCTTTGTCCACCTATGTCTAGAGTCTAGATCGTTCCACCGCGATCTTGCCAAGCGTAGTTTCAAATTTGTGAGTGACAGGCGGGGTGGGATGTCTGCGGTGCGTTTTACGTCCTTTTAACTTTTACTTGGTAGTGCAGGAACAAGGGCATGTTAGTTTCGTCAGCAAAGGAATTTCGATTGCAGTCACGTTCTGACAATTGAGACCGATGCTGAGCGGCTGGCTGCAGCCTATCCTCAGACCTGAAGCCTCTTGGGAACTTATGATCATAAACTGACTGCGGCTTGCCGGTCTCCATGGAGCATGGCTACTAAATGATGCCGAGTAGCTGCTGTAGGAGCTGCAGTTGTTGGCACCGCAGCGGCGAACACCACACTGGTAGGAAGCGCTGTCGTAGAAGCATCCGCAAGAGGCGCAGATGTCAGAGCTGCAGCTGTCGAAGCAGCAGCAGTATGAGCCGCCGTCGTCCGAATGGGTGTCGTCGACGTGGTGTGCTCCAAGGTGGAGCTGCTGAGCTTGGCTTTGATGGCAGCAGTCAGATCCTGCTTGTCCTGGGCAGCTGCGAGGTCTGTGCTCGTAAACCACGGTACTGATTGTCACAGTTTGTTTTCAGCCCGGACAACATAAATGCCAAGTATGACGTGCCCACTCCTCAAATATAAATATACACATTTACAACCAGCTGATAGCAGCACTACAAACCCGAAGTGTTTGCGTGCGCGGCTGTGTGCGAGTGCGTAGGCTGGTGTTATCTGGTGTTTGTCTGTGTGTGCGTGCATGTGCGTGCGCCTGTCTGTGTATTCGTTTTGAACTGAGATCAAAGCTGCCAGATGCGTATGCGAATGTGAAAGCTCTAATCAATGCATACGCTCAGATCCACAAGCCACGACATGCAGGCCAGTATAACCGCTCACAACCTGCAAGTGCCCTCGGACTCTCCGACCGGTGAGCAGCCAAGTTGCAGTCTCCTCTCGAACTGTTGTCCGCACGGCGGCTTCTGTCGTAGCTTCCTGTCCCGTAGGGCGTGTAGGGCCACAGGGTGTTGAGTGAGAAGGGCCGTGTGCTGATTATGAGAACCGCCCGTCAGAATTCGCCTGCAAAGGACTTCCTCCTTTGCATCCGGGTCCAAGGTGTGCTCTGTTAGCCAGGTAGACTGGGGAGCTTGGGGCTGTAGCATGTGGATCTGTTGAGTCCCAACTCGCTGTCTTTGGGAGTTGTTGAGACATGTTGAGACTTCGGTTGACGCAGATCAAATGCCATGTGCCCTGGCCTTTGTGGTTGGCTTTTTCAAGTTGAAGATATTTCCATTTTATACTAGTCTAGGGCCTACAGTGCTACAGTGCCAGATATCCGACTTGCGGCTTTTCTGGACTCAGGATGCAGGATGTAGAGAGTCCCGTTTGCAGGCGAATTCCGAGAGATTCCAGTGCTTTGTTCGTTGAGGGCTTGGAGTCTATAAACCCGGGAAAGTCGCAGAAACAGTCGAGCCTTCGCGGGTCCTCAAGGCTTTCGAAGGCACCCCAAACCCCTGTAATAGCTTTGCCCTAGTAGTAGTACAAGAAGGAGTAGCAGTAGCAGTGGTGGAAAGAAGCAGTAGTACCCTTGGCAACGGCGGAAGATTCTGCTGCAGAGATGCCATCGTCGTCGAAGTTTGCCTTTCTCTGTGGGCAGCGAGGTACGGATCAACCTGCGCACAGCGAAACTGCGCTCTTTCCCGGACTTCGCAGAGTAAAGTCATCCACACACATCTGCTGGGAAATCGGATGTTGCCAACATGGCATTACATTTGACCGGATGAGTTGAACTACGACCCGGATGTCACTCAGGTTGCGGAGTAAATGTGCGACTTAAAATGTACTCTACCCACAGGTGTATATCTACGTATATACACGCACAATGCGTGAGTGTACACGGATGCAGAAGTGAATTCATGTGTACCATACACAGAAAGTTCTAAGTGAATAGACAATGTTTGACATAATATTGAATGAACGAATACCTAAGTTAATAAACAAACAAAGCAGTGTCTGTGTCTAGGTCTGTCTGTCTGTCTGTCTGTCTCCTTATACAGAATAGACAGACAGACAGGCAGGCAGGCAGGCAGACAAACAGACGGACGGACAAACAAACGGACAAACCGACGGACAGCCAGCCAGCCAGCCAGCCAGCGAGCCAGACAGACAGACAGCAGAGACGGTTCGATGTAGCATTCATCAGGATAGAGACAAACAGAGGTGCGCAGGGAATCTGCGACTCAAGAGTTGCTGCATTTCATGTGACTTCTGACCAGCTGCGCCGAAAATATTCAGAGTTCTGTATACTATACGTACTATAAAAAATACAATAGGGTCATATAATATTCTTCTTCAGAAGGTGCGAGGTCCAACAGGGGACGTACCTCGTGCAGAAATGAATTCAAGAGGTGAAACGCAAAAGGAGGGCCGAGGGCTCAAGCGACAGCTGGGTGGAATCGAGCNTATTCTTCTTCAGAAGGTGCGAGGTCCAACAGGGGACGTACCTCGTGCAGAAATGAATTCAAGAGGTGAAACGCAAAAGGAGGGCCGAGGGCTCAAGCGACAGCTGGGTGGAATCGAGCAACCACTGCGCGAGCCTCCCTCCAAAAGCAGGTGAAAAGGGGAAATCCAAGCCCGAGAGGCGCCCAGAGCCGGCAAACAGTAGGGCGTGGCGAATCCAGCCAAAGGCAGACTCAAGCCAGGCCGAATGTGAGCGCAAAGCTCGAAGAGAGCAAGAGCGAGGCTCCCACGCGCAGCAACCCGGAGAAGGAGGCGGCGGAAACTGGATGAAGATCCCGTCGAAACCATCGAGCGGGGAGTCCCCAGACCTGAAATCGAGCTGAAGAACAGAGACGCCGGAAAGAAGGGGAAGATCACCAAAGGCGTCAAAAGGAAAGGGCCCAACCCTGCCGATACAGCGTAGTGCAGGGGAAGGAGCCCGAACCAGCGGGAACAGAACAGGACGGAATTCCAAATCTTCCAGAGCAGCCGTGCGGGGCAAGCGAGAGGCAGAATCACACCAGAGATCAACCTGGAAGCAGAGAAGAACATCCTGTGCGGCAGCAGCCAACCCAACGTCCGTAAGCTCCTTAGCCCAAAAATCCAAGGTCGAACGCAAGATGGGAAAAGGCTCGATCTCCGCGATAAGCAGGTCAAAGATCTCGGTGTCGGAACCAAGGTCAGCGCCCCGCAAACGAGCGAGAAGGGCCGGGCTAACATCCTCTGGGAAGGAAGGCAAATGTCCCGTGCCAATTCCATCATGAGTAATGCCCTGAACATGCCCGGCCGCGGAAAGGTCCGGAGGAAGAAGCCCCTCAAAGCCCCACTCCACAGCGCGACAGCAGACGGGAGATGCCTGAAAGTGGCGTCGCAGGGCAGCTAGATTCACAAANCACGGCCATGCCCCACTTCCAGAGAAGAGAGCAGACAGAACGTATGTCTTAAAGAGCACCACCCGCCGCGGCAGGGAGATATGGGGCGAACAGAAAACAACCCGCTTCCCCTCCCTAAAAGCAGTGCGAGCCGCCTGCATGTGAGCACGGACCTCGGCCAGGCAAGAGCCATTGAAGGTGACGACCGAGCCCGGGTGTCTGTAGGAGGGCACGGCATGCAGGAAAAGCCCAGGAGAGTTTTCCCTAAGCACCGGGAGACGCCCCTTACAACGAGTGAAGACATGGTGCCGGACCTGACGTGCATTACGTCCAACAGGGGCCAAGAGAGCCGCAGTTTTCTTAGGACCTATTGGCCCGAAGACCATGCCCCGCCAGATTGTCCAGCGAATGTCCCGCAACGGACGTCAGGGCACGCGGTAAGGCGTCAGCAGAAGAGGAGACGACACAGGTCGCCAGATCATCAGCATAAACTACGTCCTGCACCTTCGCTGTGCGCTGATCCTTGCGCCTGGCATCAAAGGGAGTGGGCGCCCGACGCCCGGACCAAGGGATGCTCGGGCACAGACCCTGCTCAGAAAAGTCCCCGCGTCGCTGCAAGACGCGAGCAAAAAGGATGCTGAAAAGGACATNCGCCCGGACCAAGGGATGCTCGGGCACAGACCCTGCTCAGAAAAGTCCCCGCGTCGCTGCAAGACGCGAGCAAAAAGGATGCTGAAAAGGACATCAGCCCAGCTAGATCCTGGACGCGTGCCCCGCCGCGTGGTAACAAGGCTGACGTCCTGATGCAGCCAGAACCACGAGTGGGAGTGAATTTCCCGGCTGATACCCATCAGCAGGCCAGGGCAAGCATCGCCACTAAGAATGGGATCATCCTGAATGTACGAGTGAAGGAGCTGCAAGTCCTCGGGGACCAGACCGAGCGAGGACGTGACCTCTGCAAGCGGGGCCCCACTCAAGTCACCACCCATCATAGCTCTCGTACGACAGCATAATAAGCTGCGCTGAGGTCACAAAACAAAATACCAGATGAGAGCCCACGTACCCGAGCAAACTCAAGGAACGTGCGGGTACAGAAACAACCCATCGCGAAGCTTAGGCCTCGTCGCCCACCGAGCTGAAGAGGAGTAGCTCGCGCCTCGAACTCCCGAATGGAGAGGCCTCTCAAGGTTTTGTGAAGGATCTTCTCAAAGACTGGCTGCACCAAGATACCCCTTTCCGCCTCACATGTNTCCCGAATGGAGAGGCCTCTCAAGGTTTTGTGAAGGATCTTCTCAAAGACTGGCTGCACCAAGATACCCCTTTCCGCCTCACATGTGTTTTTGGTACTGCCAGGCTTAGGTATGTGAAAGAGCGTACCACCCTTATAACCCACCGGCTCGGAGCAGTAGCAAACCGATTTGAGCAGCCCAGGCCACAAGAGCAAGGCCAAGGGATTCGCAAAACGTTTGCAGATGCTGGGTGGGAGAAGGTCGGGTCCTGCACTTTTGTGCGGATTGGTGTTTCGGAGGGCCTTAACAAGAGAACCAAGNAGGTCCGGCAGCTCGGCACACGCAATCTCCTCATACGCCGGCACATTCCGCTGACGATGCAAACACTCGGAGGCCAGCCGGCCACCCTCAACGGACACTCCCCCTTCGAGATCTGCAAAATGGCGACGCCACTCCGTCATCACATCTTCAGAATCAACACAGACCGAACCATCCTGCTTGTGCAAGCATGGCAATGGTGTACTGCCTCNGCGGAAGCGGCGCGGCCTCAAAACCCGACGCACCGCTGTATAGATCTCGGAAGCAGGGGCTGCATCAATCCGCGCAGCAAGAGAATCAAGGTAGGCACGTTTATCCGTCCGGCAACGGCTCCTCAAAACGCGACCAAGTTCCCCAAGGCGACTCGAGAGGAGGGCAATGACAGCATAGAGATGACGGAGCCAAGGGCCGCGATAGAGGACCCCAAATTGTTCGTCCCCACGCCAGGCCCGGAAAGCACACCGAAGTCGTGCAAGACGCAAGGCGGAGACGCGCCCCCGCAGGGCATGGCGCAGATTGGAAACGATAGCATGAAGCTCTCCTGTGCGGTCGGAAAGAAAGGAAAGCCTCATCCGCCGTGCCTTGAGGGGGAAGGCCTGCGAGAGGCCCTGATACAAGTATTCCGAGAGCAGGGCTGCATGATCGTTAACATTCACACCCCANACATTCACACCCCACGGTATCTCAGGGGCCTGTCGAATGATGTCCTCGACGGCCGGGCCATTGGCCGGGTCAAGCAGCGCCGCAGCATCAATGCGAGGGGCGCGACCCGAAGGCTGTCCAACACAGAGCGCCAGACGGCAACGCACAACGGCAGCAAAGTGGTCCGGCACAGCGTGCCCGGAAGTAATGCACGCATCGATACGAGCAGCAGCAGCATGCCAGGAGAAAGGGACCCCGACGAAGTCGCACCGTTGAAGCTCACCAGACATCTTTTGAAGGAAGGTACCCCCGGGACCAGACATACTGCTTGCGAAAGTACNGGAGAAAGGGACCCCGACGAAGTCGCACCGTTGAAGCTCACCAGACATCTTTTGAAGGAAGGTACCCCCGGGACCAGACATACTGCTTGCGAAAGTACTCGGGAGCCAGACCTGCAGTCGCAGCAAAAGAGAGTGAAAGAGCGCACCCCCATCGTCCTCGTCATCGGCCTGCCAGTCCCCCACGCTTTCGGACACAACAGATCCAAGGCGGCAATTAGCATCAAGAAGGAAAATTCCAATCGGAGCCACTTCCATGAAGAAGGCAAAGGGCAGTGAGGCGTTCCCACCATGTCCGCCTCTCAAAAGCAGAATGTCCCCTATGAGGNGGCGGCAATTAGCATCAAGAAGGAAAATTCCAATCGGAGCCACTTCCATGAAGAAGGCAAAGGGCAGTGAGGCGTTCCCACCATGTCCGCCTCTCAAAAGCAGAATGTCCCCTATGAGGCGCATGCGCAATGCAAACACAGATCTGCAGACCTAGAAAGGAGAGGCGGGCAAGCAAGCGGGAGTGGTCCGCGAACAAGACCTGTGCCCGGCATTCGGGCCAAGGAGGGCCACATGCGATCCATAGCTCCA
>BGNK01002908.1:0-10881 GCA_003297005.1 Symbiodinium sp. clade A Y106
TGCTGGCAAGCTTCGTGCGTTCCCTTGAGCCGTCCTTTAATTTTTCAAGTTTGCATCTCTTCTTAAATGTTAAGACGAGCCCACACATTGATTCCAATAATGCACCCCTGCCAAACCTCGTTGCTGGCATTAGTGATTTCAAAGGTGGGCAGGTTTTGGTCGAGAATTCCTCAGGTGAGTTTGCAATTGAGACGGAGGCGGGGCCTTTGCCCGCAATTCCCTTGGAGGTTGCAGGCACCTTTGCGACTTTTGATGCATACCGCTTGCGTCATCAAACGGCTGCCTGGCAAGGAGATCGCCTAGTGCTTGTTGCATTCTCTGTCAAAAATGTAGATCGGNCGTCATCAAACGGCTGCCTGGCAAGGAGATCGCCTAGTGCTTGTTGCATTCTCTGTCAAAAATGTAGATCGGCTTGAGCAGGATGACCTTTCTATTCTTCGTGAACAGAATTTCAACCCATGCCTCGATGTCTTTTGTTCCACGGATGCTGGGGGACAGCGATAACTAAGGGAAACGGTGACGGAAGGCGGGTTACGTGCCTCAAGGATGTGTGGCCGCAGCTTTGCGTCGCTGCTTTTCGTGGAGATCTTCTGTGGCACAGGTGGGCTCTCTGCTGTGCTTAAGCGCTCTGGCATTGGCCAAGTGTTGGGGATTACTTCTCGAGTGACCGGGAACACCCAGTGTTCCATCCATGGCGAACTGAACGTGTTGCTAAGCGTCGCGGGGCTTTTGTGGGATGTTCTTGAGAGAGAGAACCTTTGTGGAGTTCATCTTTCGCCTCCCAGCCGGGATGAAGACATGTGTCAACTTACAGCTGAGGTCCTTAAGATGTGCCACTCGCGGGGTGTTCTAGTCTCGGTTGCAGGTTCCTCCTCTAGTCGCGCCTGGGGTGGACCTTTAGGGAAAACTTGCCTGGCCTTGGGTTTCCTTAAGACCTCACTGCACCAGTGCATGTTTGGCNCTAGTCTCGGTTGCAGGTTCCTCCTCTAGTCGCGCCTGGGGTGGACCTTTAGGGAAAACTTGCCTGGCCTTGGGTTTCCTTAAGACCTCACTGCACCAGTGCATGTTTGGCGATTCTCATGCCAAGCATTCAACTTTCTTTCATAATTTTCCTGAACTGCGTTCGCTTGGCCTCTGCTGCGATGGCAATCATGCACATGCTCCCTGGGATCCTTCGACGGCTCCTACAGGTGCCTACCCAACTGCACTTTGCCATGCATATGCTCGTGCNCATTTCTTTGAACCGTGCTGCCCAAGTTGCTTCCTCTAAGCAACCCAGGGGTTCTCGCATCCCCCCTTTGGTTAAGCCGACTGAAGGAACCGTTGTTCTCCGAGGAGCTGGCTCGCTCACGCCTCCAACGGGTGTGCTGAAATCCTGTGTGCCGCTCTCTTCCGAACTTGATGTGATGCCACCCACGCAACACAACGGGCGGCCGTCGTTCACGTAGTCCAGTCGAAACATGGGGGGTGGGGGTAACCTGCTGCCCATACGAGAGATGTCTTTCACTATTCCGAAAACTTGCGAGGACTTTATTCAACAAGCTTGTGCTACCGAGCACCCGCGGCACCTCTACAGTGGCGTTCCTGCCATCCTCTCGAGGTGTGTCGAGAGGTGTGCTTCTGAGAAGTACGAGACTCTTGGAAAAGAAAGGNCGAGAGATGTCTTTCACTATTCCGAAAACTTGCGAGGACTTTGTTCAACAAGCTTGTGCTACCGAGCACCCGCGGCACCTCTACAGTGGCGTTCCTGCCATCCTCTCGAGGTGTGTCGAAAGGTGTGCTTCTGAGAAGTACGAGACTCTTGGAAAAGAAAGGACTGCCGCCCTCAGGCAATGGACCCTGCGTGCACAAGAGCTCTCCGAGCAGCCTGACCCGAACCCGCCAAAGGGCCANCATGTTGACAGCAACCTACCTGAGCAAATTAAAAATGGCTTCGATATCATGGGACCCTTGCCTGATTCAGGAGCAATGCCGAAAAAGAACACCTTTGCTTCCTTGACCCCTGCTGAGGTTCGTGAGCAATCCTTTGCAACTAACTGTGCCATTTTTAACGCTTGTCGTGGTTCTAAGGATAGTGTAGTCTCTTCCGAGGTTTACAGACTGACTTGTGAAGAAAAAGAGCGAGGGTGGCTNTTGCAACTAACTGTGCCATTTTTAACGCTTGTCGTGGTTCTAAGGATAGTGTAGTCTCTTCCGAGGTTTACAGACTGACTTGTGAAGAAAAAGAGCGAGGGTGGCTTGATGGGCCACACGCCTTTCCTTTGCCCCCAGGCTCTGTGTTGACCAGGCGCTTTGGCGTGCTGCAGTCCAGCACTCAAGCGGATGGTTCGTCAGTTGATAAAACCCGTCCGATTGACGACTACACTGAGAGTCAGGTCAACCTTACGAATGCCAGCTCGGAGACCATCTCACCGCATGGGGTGGACACGATTGTTGCAGGGATCTGCAGGAGGATCCANAGCCAGGTCAACCTTACGAATGCCAGCTCGGAGACCATCTCACCGCATGGGGTGGACACGATTGTTGCAGGGATCTGCAGGAGGATCCAAGCCCGGCCAAGTCCCTCCGAGCCAGAGGATTTGACAGCTTGCACAATCGATCTTCGTAAGGCATATAAACAACTACCCGTTTCAGAAGCCTCCTTGAATGACTGTTTTCTGTGNAAGCCCGGCCAAGTCCCTCCGAGCCAGAGGATTTGACAGCTTGCACAATCGATCTTCGTAAGGCATATAAACAACTACCCGTTTCAGAAGCCTCCTTGAATGACTGTTTTCTGTGTGTGTGCACGATCCTTCGCAGAATGCGCCTGCTGTCTACCGCACACGGGTGCTGCCCTTTGGCGCTCGTGCTGCTGTCAATGGTTTTTGCAGGTGTTCATTGGCGCTGTTCCACCTTNACCTTGGAGTCAGCCTGCTTCAGCTCCACTGGAGCTGTTACTTTGACGACTTCTTCTTAGTAGCGGCTGCCGAGGAATCAGAGCACATTCACTTCATTCAGAGTGGTTTCTTCAGCTTGCTTGGATGGGCTACCTCGTCCGAGAAGGATTCGGGTTTATTAACGGAACGATCCCAAGATCCTCAAACGCAAAGGAAAAGGCTTTATCGTCTTGGATTTGTGGTTGTCTTGAACACAGAGCACAGAAAGCGCGATCTGTGCCGGCTTCTTGACACCATTGCCAGAGGATCTGCCACCAGCCAAGAGTTGACTGTGCTCAGGGGTCGTCTTCTTTTTGCTGACAACCAGATCTTTGGCCGACGTGCAAGGCAAATTTTTGCCATCTTGTCCAAGGNTTGCCAGAGGATCTGCCACCAGCCAAGAGTTGACTGTGCTCAGGGGTCGTCTTCTTTTTGCTGACAACCAGATCTTTGGCCGACGTGCAAGGCAAATTTTTGCCATCTTGTCCAAGGCTCGTGCCCGACGCAAGAATTCAGCCGTCAGTGGGGAGTTGCTTCATGCACTTTTGTTTTTCCGCGATCGAGACCATCTACCACCTGGTTCCGCGCAGAGACGAACGAGCGCACTCAAACTCACCATCTTCACTGATGCATCCTTTGAGAAAGAGGGTGCAGGGCTTGGAGGCATCTTGTACAACACGCAAGCACATCCCTTGAAGTGGTTCGCCGAATGGATTGATCCGTGTGACCTTGTGCCTTTCGGCTCTGAAATCAAGGATGGATTGATCTTTGAGCTTGAGGTCTTCGCCTCAGTTCAAGGCGCCATTGACTTGCTCGAAGGACGCTCCCACGTGGATGTGGTTCTCTTCACAGATAATCAGGCTGCCCTAGCTTGTTTNGGATTGATCTTTGAGCTTGAGGTCTTCGCCTCAGTTCAAGGCGCCATTGACTTGCTCGAAGGACGCTCCCACGTGGATGTGGTTCTCTTCACAGATAATCAGGCTGCCCTAGCTTGTTTGATCACTGGGCGTGCTGAAGGAATTGCTGCGTGCATCCTCCAGAAACTTGTCAGTCTTGAAGAGGAATGTGACATTAATTTTTGGTTTGAGTGGGTGCCCTCTCAAAGCAATCCTGCAGANCTTGTCAGTCTTGAAGAGGAATGTGACATTAATTTTTGGTTTGAGTGGGTGCCCTCTCAAAGCAATCCTGCAGATGCTCCTTCCAGAAAGGAGTTTGGTCATCTCGATGCTTCGCTTCAAGTCAAACTCAGCTCGCTTTGTCCTTGATGGGCCCTTCATGCGTGGGGGTGTGGAGGGCCGGCCCGATCTGTTCGGACATTCCAGGACGATCGGTGCTTCTTCTTGCAACCAAGACGTTTGCTTTCTCCCCTTGCAAAATGAAGGAGTCGCGCTCACACTCAGAGAAGTAAAGAATAATTATAAATATCTTTGCTTGAACATATTGCATTTATATCTATTTGTCCGCCCTTATAATTTTAGGGCAACAGGAGTCATGAGAAATAAGACGGAACTCACCGAAGGTGATAAAGTTTTATTTCGAGTGATTCCAACGCTTTATTTTGTTTTCCTCTTCACATGTCGCCAAAGTCTTCCTTAAACATTTGCTCATGTTTGGGACTTCGNGAACTCACCGAAGGTGATAAAGTTTTATTTCGAGTGATTCCAACGCTTTATTTTGTTTTCCTCTTCACATGTCGCCAAAGTCTTCCTTAAACATTTGCTCATGTTTGGGACTTCGTTTTGTTGCGACATTTGGCTCCAGGGAGGGAGGAGGGAAAACCCCGTAGCTGGCAACGTCCAGTTTTTGGTCCCACCCGCCCAATCNTTTGCTCATGTTTGGGACTTCGTTTTGTTGCGACATTTGGCTCCAGGGAGGGAGGAGGGAAAACCCCGTAGCTGGCAACGTCCAGTTTTTGGTCCCACCCGCCCAATCCCTTTAACTTTCTCCTGTCGGGGTGTGGAGGGCCCGATCTGTTCGGACATTCCAGGACGATCGGTGCTTCTTCTTGCAACCAAGACGTTTGCTTTCTCCCCTTGCAAAATGAAGGAGTGCGCNGCGCGAGTGTGAGTCTCTTCATTTCTTATTATATAAATATCTTTGCTTGAACATATTGCATTTATATCTATTTGTCCGCCCTTATAATTTTAGGGCAACAGGAGTCATGAGAAATAAGAGAGCTTGACTCCCAAATATTTTATACTGTTGACGTACGGGAAACCTTCTTGAGCCTTGGTAGTGCCCAGTCTCCACATGCGGTGCACGGTGCCGTCTGACGCGGTGCGCCAGTATGTGAACTGCTTGTAGGCAGTTGCTGCTTGTCGTCCCACCAGCTTAAGCATAACAGAGCACTTGTTGGCATTGACCTGGAAGCCATGCCTTCTGACCACCGCTAGCAGGTTAGTGATAAGCGTCCACCCTGTGAGGTACCGCAGGGTGGCATCTGCACCAACTAGTTGTGCTAACTCCCGGAACATGGTGCCTGTTAACATGGAAAAGAGGGTGGGGGACAGCTTACAACCTTGTTTGATGCCCGTTGCGGAAGTCACGTGCGACGCCTCCCCCTGCGCCTTGATGCCATATCTGCTGCCAGCCAGCAGGGAGGCGACTAGATCAGTGATTTCCGGCTCCGTATGCGCCTGTTCCAGCGTGTCGATCAAATCTGCCCGATCGACCATGTCGAAGGCTTGTGACAAATCTAGAGCAAAACAGATACCTCCCTCTAGCTGGAGCTTGGCAATGCCTCTCCTGAGCTCTCGTCTGGTACGGCGGTGCCGCTGGCAGGCAGCTCTAACGTCGGTGACGTGCTGAATGGCCCGCCCAAGGGCGTCAGAGAGCCCCCTGTTAGGCTGATATGCAAACTGAGGTATGTCTCGCAGATAGGCCTCAGTAACTGGCTTCAGGAGTAGTTGCTGGCTTGGAAGGCTTGGGAATAAAGCACATGTCGGCATCTTTAAGCGGTGCTTCCAACGCTGCCGCAGCGGGGCATGGGCGGTGCCCTGCCTGTGTACTCAAGTGTGAAGCCAGGCTGGCCCCCGCGGAGGAGGCACATAGCTTCCAAGCTGCAGCCGGGGCAGATCCGGTAGGCACCGCCTTGTGTGGACGGATGCTGCCGATGTGTTTGCTAAGCAGCGTACCATTGATGACTGGTAGCGAGTGCACTGTTCGGTCTAACTGTGGGTATTTCGCAAAGATGGATGTGACATGTTCCTCGAGCATGGTCAACTCTTCCTGTGGGGTGAGGAGCGAGCCCTCCGGGCTCTGCAGCTGAGCCCTGGTTTGGGGCTCCCAAGGCCGAAGCTTCCGAAGGGTTTTATGGGCCAGGTAAGCATCTCCCTTTCTGCAGGCGTCTTCCACTTCATCCTGAAAATCCTGGGCGCGTTGTTTCCTAGCCAGGGTAACCGCCTGCTTGTGCCATGTGGCAAGATCCTCCTTCAACTGTGAGGAGTCCGCGTCGGTAAGCACAGAAGATGCAGTATCAGCATTAATGTGCTGCAGTCGTTGCCACATCCGCAGAGTGGCCCTGTGTCTTGCATCATCAGGTTTGACTGTGTTGACTCGTCTAGGAAAGAACCTTGCGGCTCCCTGCAGCAGAACACTATTTATGGAGTCCGGGGACCGGGCTGAAAGCAACTGAGAGTCTACCCAGACCTGCATGGCCTGCGCATTCGGGCTATCTGCGCCTCGCTGGATCTTTTCTTGCGGGAACACATTGCAGGACTTCTGTTTTGGAAGAATTTGCGAAATATTTTTCAATCAGTTCATCACTCACGTTTGCACTCTCTCCCTCGCACTGCTCGGCCCGGAAACGGGTAAATCGAGAGGATGGCCCAGCATAAGCAGACTCCAGCATCATCCAAACCTGAAGGCGGTCATGAACTTTCTCCGGCAGGGTGGGTGGGTGGGTTTTCAAAAGCAGTGACCTGCTTGATGCCGAACTTCTGTGCTTCGCAAATTCACATGCAAGCGCAAGAAGTGTTTTTTGTTTGTTGTTTGTTGCCGTTTCGACAGTTGTTTGTCTCTTGCTCGCACCATGTGCAGGAGTTTGGCAATGTTGTTCTGCCTGCACTTCGAAGCTTGCTTGCATGGAGGCGTGGGCGTCCTGCTTTTTCAGTGTTGTTGACGTTCTGAATCGCCCACACTTCTCTGAAGCGTACGATGTATTGGTTGTACAGAATAGCGAGATGCGTCATGACTTTGTTTGTCAGCGATTCTTCCACGATGTGGGAAGCGCAAAAGCTCAGGATTCTTAGAGTTTTTCAAGACTCTGCACGCCCGGGAAATCTGGTGAGTTGGTGTTTTCGTGTGTGTGTGTGTGCAATGCGCGCGGTGTGTGCGCACAGTGCGCGCGGTGTTGCGCGCAGTGCGCGTGGTGCGCGTGCACAGTGCGCGCGGTGCTGCGCACGCGCGGTGTTGCGTGTAGTGCGCATGCGTGCAGTGCGCGCGGCATGTGCGATACGTGCGTGCAGTTGTGCGCGCGTGGCGTGCGGTGCGCGTGGTACATGCTCACACCGCGCGCACCGTACGCGAGCACTGTTTGCGCGGACCGCGTGCACGTGCCACGCACTGCCACGCACAGCAAAAACTGCGTGTAAGTCCACCAATTTTGAGTTAAGCAATTTGGGAGTTTTGTTTCAATTTTGAGTTAAGTCGACCAATTTTGGAGTTAAGTCGAATTAAGCTACCATTTTGAAAACACGCACAGTGTGCGGTGGGTGCGCGCGGTCGGTGCGCGGGTGTGCGCACACAGTGCGCGGCACCGCGTGCATCGCAGGCACACTGAACGCACACACGCGCGCAACTGCATGCACACATCGGACGCACTGCACACGCACCGCGCGCACACGGACGCACAACTGTACGCACGTACTGCGCGCCTGCAACACGACCACTGCCCGCACGTTTCTCAAATGGTCCCAACAGAATCCAACTAAGCTAAGCAAAAACCAAAGGAGCATGTGCGAACATAGGCTCATACACACAAGCACGCTAGTGGTGAGTCGCATTTCATGCTTTGTTGTTTTTTTGATGATGCTGGAAAATGGCTGTGCCTGCATTTGCGTGAGACAATCTCAGTCCCGGTTGCGTCCTTGTTCGCATTTGGGTTCAAAGAAGTAGACATGGTCCGATGAAAGAACGGCGTCAGCAGGCGGCCGTGCCGAGAATCGGAGCGAGACTTGTGTGCGCAGCGGCACGTCGGCACAGGCGCAGCGGCAGGTCTGGTATGGAGATTTTCCTTTTCCTTGTGGGCCGGTGGCTGAAGAAGAGTAAAACAGTGAGTGACCGTGGTCTTCTCGAATGCTACCAAGGCTATTTTGTCCAGTTTGCAGCATCCTGCATTTTGCTCTACAAGATTTGGAAGCACAAATCTATCTATGGACTGAGCATCGACACCCAGGTTTCTCGACTGAACCTATGGCGTGCGACAATCTTTACAGCAGTCTGATTGCTGATGTGCAACACCAGGCATCCTACATGCTAGCCGTCGTGGCACGCTGCATCTGGGTTCGCTTCTCTGCCTTGGAAGTGCGTTCTTGTGTAATTCTGGAAACTGCATGCGGTTGCATGAAGCTTCGCACTGGCAGTCCATGGAGACGAGATTGGTGGAAACGAAGTTTGCATATTTGGAGCTTTCGCTTTCCACAGCTGCGAGCTTAGAAACCTTGAAGGTGGTGCCTTGGCTGAGCCTCTGAGCGCCGCTGAGGCTGTGGCTGTTGCTCTTAGTTTCATGTGCTATCAGCTGCAGCACACCGCTCCCAAACAGCCCGGAGCTGAGCGAACGACGGGGAGAGGGGCCACGGGCGGGGCCACAGCTGCAGCTCTGCGCTCTGCTCTTCGAGGTCCACGCCGTTCCTTCGAGCGTGCTCCGCAGATGCTAGCAGCGAGCAGCGGAAAGGAGAAGACTGAAGAGAGGGGAGAGTCGGGAAGAGTCTCGGGGAGAGTCGGGGAGAGTCTCGGAGAGGGCTCGGAGAGGGCTCGGAGGGACGTGCAGCGCACGCTCTCGACTCTGAAGGTACGCGACAGCTCCTGCGTCCCTCGTCCTGGCCTTCTTCTTCCACCCTGGAGACGAATGGCCCAAGCCTCGGCAAGCCCGCAGCAGAGCCCTCGCCTCGCGGAAAACCTGCTCCTAAGGCTGACGATGCAGATCCTGGTCTCGTATACAATGCCCCTCGGACTCCGGACTCGGACCTGAAAACGCTCAGCTGCGCTGCTGCAGCGCGGCTGCACCGGCTAGCCGGCAGGTTCCAAGAGGCTTTCGGGCTCTTGCCGCAGCTCTGGCTGATGCGGAAAATGCACGAGGCTGTGCTGCATGTTGCGTGAGTCGTGTGAGGGTGTTGGGCGCGGCGCAGGTGGAGCCTTTAACGTCCCACTACGCTTGTTTCTGAGAGCTGCAGTGCTCAGGGTTCTTTTTACTTTCGAAGAGCGTGTTTCCCTTTTTTCCAAGGTTGGCCTCATCGTAGCCGCTGGACTGCACTGGGCTGCACTGCTCTCGGCTCGAGCCTCCGCTTTTTGCCGAGGTCGCGCGCTTCATCCGGATGTGCTTCTGGGGGAAGATGTACTTTCTAGGCCCGGGCCAAAGGGCGCTCCGCGGGAAAGCGGGTCCGGCGCGCTGCTTGCAGGGGAGCACTTCTTGCAGCTCTTCTTCGCAGATGCCGGGGGCCTCAGTGGCGCAGTGGCGCAGTGGCACAGTGGCACGGTGGCTCTCGGCTCTCTCTCCGCAGTCCGAGGTTCTCCACACCTTGCTTTCTGCCGACTACATGTACTTGTGGTGCAGGAGGGTGAGAGAGAGAGAGAGAGAGCAGCTCCATCCTGTGGCAGTGCATGAGGAAGCTGCAGTACGGAGGCCGCCTCATCTACAGCCAAAGTGCAGGGGTCAAGGCCGCCGACTTGGACTTGGGCCGATGCGCCTGCAAAAGCGGATCTGGGCATAAGCTGCAGCTCTCGAGGTCTGAGACGGCCCAGCTGCGGGGCGGCGGCGCCTCGGCTCGACCTGCCAGGTCCGCCAAAAAGAGCGCCCGCGGATGCGGACAGCTGGACAGCTGTCGTTTTCCTTTTGGGGCTCTTGAACGTATGATCCTAGTAGGTCCTAGTAGCACCAGCCCCCTCCCCCTCATTTCTGCATTAGTCCCGTGATGCGGGCTGAGGATCACCGCAAGACTGCATGAGCAGCCCTTTTGGGTGTCGACTTCTGCGTGGCTCCAAGGCTCCGGCTTCAAGGAGCGGAGGTTAGGGGGTCCCAGGGCGCCTGCGGCCGATCCGGCGGCCATGGCGGCTCTTGCCGAGGCCGTTCAGACGGCGTCGCTTCCGCCGAGGACCCGTCTTTGGGAGCACCGCATAGCACAGCACTCTTCTCAAGATTTGCTGGGGCCCACGCTCACATCGTGTTGATGCCACGAGGTGCTTGCTGCCTGTTGGGCCTGGGATTTCTCTCGCGAAGCATCAGGCGGTCCGCTGTGTGGCTGTGTTGCTCTTGCTTTCCGCAGCTCTGTGAGATGTGGTCCCAGGCCGATGGCGATGCGTCTCCCTCTCTCCAGGAGTGGTTCCGGATGATTCGTTGCAGGCATCTCGGCACAAGCTCAAGCAGGGCCCACCCAGCAGACTGAACGGTCCCGCGGCGACTCTTGGTTCCCCTAGAAAAAGCGCTTCCCTTTTGTGTAACCGTGGTGAAGATCGCTTCGCGGAACTGCGCCGCGTGGCCGTTTAAGGGAAGCTTCTGCTCTCCGCGAGCCGCTCGGCTCCGCTCGTCGAAGTCTTCGACCACAGCCACGGCAGACGGCAGGGGGTATTTGGGATTGGTCCAAACTGTAGCACATGCGAGCACGGCAGCTGCGTGCAACGGCCTCGCAACGCAACAAAAACAAACAAACAAAAACAAACACACACACACACACCCACACCCACACAACACACACACACAACACACACACACAACACACACACACAACACACACACACAACACACACAACA
>BGNK01002908.1:11379-27426 GCA_003297005.1 Symbiodinium sp. clade A Y106
CACACGCACACACGCACACACGCACACACGCACACACGCACACACGCACACACGCACACACGCCACACACACCACACACACCACACACACCACACACACCACACACACCACACACACAGACAGACACACACGGAAGCACAGACAATTATATGCATGTATATGTTAAATATATATATATATAGATATACGAATGCATAGTATACCCATACACGCATATGCACACACATGCATTACTTCACATTACATTGCATGATACTACATATCATTACATCGCAACACAATCGAATACCATACCCTACCCATACACAAACACATGTACATACCGGTAAACATACACATACACATACACATACACATACACATACACATACACATACACATACATACATACGTACATACATACATACATACACGTACGTACATACATACATGCATACATACACATACATATACACATATATACACATCTTAGCATACATGAGCATGCGTACATACAGACAAACGAGCACCCACCCACCCACCCACCCACCCAAACATGCATGCATACGTCGTGCAAGCCTGTGCATGCTTGCACACATGTGCTTGTGCACATCTAGACCCTGGTATAGGTCTATGATATGTATGCGCACGTACGTGTAGATGCACCTGCAAATCTATGTGACTGCGCAGGTGCACGTGTGTATGTATGTATGCATGTATGTATGTATGTATACATGTATACATGGATACATGGATAGATAGACAGAGGGATAGACAGATAGATAGACAGATAGATAAGTGTGCGTGCAGACTGTTTGGACATCGGTGTCTCATACCGTCCTACCTGTCTATCCATTGAGACTCCAAGTCATCTCGAACCGATCCTGTTACCTTCGGAACCATACTCTCTACAAGCAGTTTTGTGCCCAAGCATTTCAACCAGGTTTGAACACCCGAAAGCCCCGCATGGCCGTAGCGCGCTATACGGGATGTTCCTGCTCTTCGAAAAGAGATGTTTCAGTCACGTCTGAGTGCCAGTAGTTGTCCCTCGACAACAATCCCTCTTCGGACCCTGCATGCCGAAAATCGAAACACCGCCAAGCTACACCCTCAACTCTCCGTACTGTTCCTCCTGTAAACTTTGAAGCTTCATCAGGTCAGCCCCTCCTGGGTCCAAACCCGACGACCCAGACAAAGGGGCACAGGCAGAAGGAGAAGAAGGCCAAGCAGGCGCGCTTGGAGGAGGGCGAATCTTCGCGTAGGCTTTGGGGTGAGGAAGCTTAGGCTTTGGGCTCAAGGTCTGGGAGCCCGGGTAGTGAGTGGATATCAGGTTTCTTTACGAGGTGGTGAGGTGGGGGGCCGGATCTAAGGTGAATAACTTGTGAAGGCTTTTGATGACGAGTTTCGATGGTTCGAGTGTACGGGAGAGCGGTTTCAACGAAGCAGGACACTTATCAGATCTCGCGAGAAGTGGAAGTTTCTGTGATGTCGAAGTAGCAGCTTTAGAAGAATGCTTAAGGAAGCGTCGTCGTAATGAACTTCAGCAGGCCGTTGTTCGAGAGCCTGGCGGCGCTCGGCAGAGCACAGCACAGAAGGAATCAGGGACCGCGGAATCCCTAAACCCGAAACCCTAAACCCTAGCGGCTCCCGCGCTCCAGAGCACAGATGCTCAAAGGTCCCAGCACACTGACACTGCGCATCGCGTTGCAGACGTCGGTGAACGCCCAAGCACCCCGTGCCCAGAATAATGCGGCAAGAGATCATGGCGCTCTGAGCCTGAGAGTAGAGCTGGGGGACGAAGGTCTGCTGTCCGGCATTTGGGCACAAAGTGCCTCAACTCTCCTAGGCCCTATACCATGACGCCCTACAAACAGCAGGTTCGCTGAGTTGTGACAGTCCGAGCCTTAAGTCAAAGAGACTTGCCACAGGAGGCAGATATGGTGGCGAAGTACGAGGACTGCATCCTGGCAAAGTTACGGCTTCAGGTGTGTTGCTGATGATTTGCGGGATATTTTGGGTTTAGGTCTTGCGGTTTAGGCGCTGGCTGATACTAAGAGCAAGAGCTGCAATGGGCGTTTATGATTTCTTTTGATTATTGGTATTATAAATGCAACTAGTATTATGGTTGTTATTACGAAAAAGTTATTATTTGGGCCGGAACTGTTCCGCAGCCTTTGAAGAGCCACCAGGAAGCTTGCGACCGAGCACTCGAAGATGTTCTCAAGACCGAGGGTTCATGTTTCAGGGTTTGCGGTTTCTTGCTAGTCCCCAAGCCCGGCTGCAACAGAAAGGAACTGGGCCACTGAAGCATGTACTCATCACTGCCCATGGCCTGGACTCTTGACTCTAGAAAGCCGCTTTGTCCGAGGCAGTTGCGAAAGAACTATCAGCAGTGCTGGCGTGCGTTGGTTGTTGATCTGCGCCGCTGTCGTCTTCATGGGAACCGTCTTGCTACCCAAGCTACTTGGCATCAGAAGAATGCCTCGGCGGGTCGTTCATAATATAGTCATTACATGGCTGGAAGTCTCTAAGTGATGGATTGGGGTTGCAGCTTTCAATTCCACCTGAAACCTGTCGACCCTTACCGTAGAGGACAACGAAGCGAGCTGGGTTGACCTGAAGGCAAAGTCCTATCCTTTCTGCAATTCAACGTGCCACCTACCGTTCACAGTCTCATGTACACGACCCAGTTCTTAAAATCCCTGTAGACTCAGATCAAGGATTTACCGTGATTAACCCAAACAACTTACCCAAACACTTGGACGGCAATAGACATTGACATGCTGTCTCCCAAGCACGACCTGGCGAATCCCTCCAAACACGCGCCAGGAGGTTATAGTATAGTATATGCTATATATGTAGGTACATATAATTACATATGCAAATATATAGAGTGAATAGCAGATAGTGTATATACATATACACACGTACTGTATATACTATATGAAACTCCAAACTGCCATGAGGTTTTCCTATGCCCGAACTGAGTCGTACGTAAGTGTCGAAGATTCGAAGACAACCCGAAAACCTTCTGCACAAGCTGTGTGCACGATTGTGCAAGGCCTCTGCCTGAAGGGAAATCCGATCTTCCGCGTGAACGGCCGTCCGCCGTGCCACTTCACCATTCAGATGAAGCAGGCTCCTAACCAGCAAGAGTCGTTGTGAAGTCGCGTCTCAGCTGTCAGAGTCGGCACGAGCTGTCTGGGGCACGTATGGGACCAACATAGTAGCCCTGCTTAGTAAACCAAAGAGTGACCCTTGTAACCCAGATAGTGAACCTTGTAGTATCCCTTATAACCTGAATGCAAGAACCCGTCCTGAAGGAAGCACGATGCTCCGTCCACTTTCCGACGCGACTACTGTAGCTGCAGTCTGGTCTAACCTAGTCTAGGCTACAACAGTCTGGTCTAGTACAGTAGTACAGTACGGTTTAGTATGGTATAGTACAGTTGGTACAGCAGTACAGCACGGTATCGTATGATAACGTCTAGTCCAGTAGAGTACCGTACATTGTTACAGTGTAGTATTGCAGGTAGCTTGGTATAGTTCCGTAGATAATGCAGTACATGCCTCTCGATGTATGTTCGCCCGGCCCTGCCCCAAAACCCCACACCTCAAGCCCGAATCGCTTCCTCCTTCACGGTGCATGGTTGCGATCTTCTGATCGCGTCCTCTAGACTTCGCCACTACCACTGGTT
This sequence comes from Symbiodinium sp. clade A Y106, assembly GCA_003297005.1. NCBI lineage: Eukaryota > Dinophyceae > Suessiales > Symbiodiniaceae > Symbiodinium > Symbiodinium sp. clade A. The sequence continues at coordinate 15,057 of BGNK01002908.1, forward strand.
TTTGAGCCCTCCCAAGACTTGCAGAAGGGTTTCGTTGTGACTCTTCGGAAACCAGAAGCCCAAGCATCGTCGTTCGTTTGTTGCAGCCACGAATACCTCAGTGACCGGGCATGTGCCGAGAGACCTTACGATGCCGACCTTCAGGGTGTAAGCTAGATTGTTTATAACGCATAGTGTTTCATATCATCTTTTATTACAGTATAGTACATTATGCTTTCTTGTCTTATACTATTTTGAAGTATGTTATACTCGGTTATAGCTGTTGTGTCAAGGGCTTCGGAGGTTAGGGTTTAGAGTTTGCGGGATCGTTCGATGAGATGAGCTAGGATAAATACTACAGCGCTTTGCAGCGTATGAATTCTTTTGTACGCATGTCCCGCTGCTTGTTGTGAGGCAACGTGCCTGTGTATATACTGTCGCTCATGAGGGTATACCTTATAAATCCCCAGTCGCGCCAGTGACCCCACCAGCAACCACGAAGCATTGTCACAGTGGTCATGCTGAATAGTCTCATCATGCCGCAAAACGTAGTGACGGTTGTGTGACGAGGAACAACCCGTCCCGCCTTGGCGAGGCAAGAGTTCGCACAGAGTTGCGGTGCCCTCGAAGCCGGACGAGAAAGACGAGAGTGAACTGAAGCAGCTCGTCGCCATTCCGGACCGTCGTCATCCTTAACATTTAGTGGTTCAGTCTTCAGCCAGGTTTCTTGTCCTTCTGTGAAGCAGATGAAGGACGAGTAGCTTCGAACAAGAATCCCTCGTGGGTACACCGGCCTCATAACTCCAGGTCGTTTTGGTTTCGAGCAGCCGCAGTTCTCATAGATAGTATTCCCTAGTCTTACCGTACCCGTATAGTACCCACTACAGTAGTTCTTATAGTGGTTGCATAGGGCGCCGCCTTAAGTCTTGCATTCTTGCTTTTTTCAGCGAATTTTGTACGGGTTTTGCTGGCGGGGGGATGGGGAGAGGGGGGAGCTTAATAGCGTCTTCCTGTCACATTCCTCCCGAGTTCGCCTTACTGTAAGACTGTAAGACGACATGGCGCTCTCCTGGCTTGCTTTGGAGCTGTGGCCGTCATCATTCTCGTGAGGGTGGCGGCGAAACAACTGCCACGCCAGCTCCGTTGCTCCACAGTTTGTCCGTGTTGTTCTGCCGGAACGACTGACTTCACTGACCTGAACTTCTGGAACCGCACGTGCGCGAATGAATGACCATGACGATGATGATGATGATGATGATCTGTTGATGGTGATGCTGATGATGCAGTTGTTTGCGTGATGCGCTGCAAACGTATCTAACGCGACGCCCTGTGCGCCCGCACCCTATGCTCATAGTACCCCCCCCCCCCCCCCCCCCCCCCCCCCCCCCCCCGCAACAGACAAGATCTTCTCGCTCACCACCTGACGCCTTACGAACCTCACGCCCCGCCNCCCAAAGCTGTAAATACCCCGTAGCTGCTCAATGACCTTGCCAAAGCAAGCATCACCCCCGCCCCGCCCCGCAGTCCGAGCGGTCATAGGAATGATTCTCATGATCAGCCAGTGCTGCTATGACCAGCCCAGGTCTGCCCAGAAAGAGCTGCAACCTTATTTGAACGGGTCAGGATTCAGGGGGTGCAGGCTCAGGGTTCAGCGCAGGTGAGCTGTCTCCGGCAGTGTTTATCGAGAGTCTCGCTCATGTCGTCCATGTGCGAGATTGTTCCCTGTTCGTTCTTGGCTGGCGCTTGCGAGGCTAGTCAATATGGTACTAGTCTTCTCCCGTGCGTGGGCTGTTGCCCTTTCTGGCACTGACTACGTAGCATCCCGCACGGTTGGGATGTCGGATTTATCGCTTCTGCTGAGGCTCAAAGACGAGCTTACCAAGCTGGACAATTTGGAGGAGGACAGTTCCGGTACCCTCAGGCTGTCTAAATTCAATGGGAGAGCGGTTACACAACTCTCGAATTCTCGCCTCTGTGTGGCTCCCAAATTACCTCCGACAGGTGCTGGCATTCATCAAGTCCAGGTGTAAAATATTACCTCCGAGAGCCCTTTGAAGGGCCACCTGCAGCAGCCAGTGGACAACTCAGGTCAGTCAGGGCCCGCAAGGTTGGTTTCTTTGCCTGTCATCCGGTGCTTCGCAGCCTAATCCCACAGCTCTCAGAGCCTGAAGCCTCGGCCCAGGATTCTTCTTCTCGACTTGACATCGGAGGTTTTAACCCAGAGCCCGAAACATAGGTCACCATCATTTTTAAGGGTCCCTCGCGGTGCCTGCATATTTCAAGTATATTAAAACCCCCAAACCCGGTTCTTCCCTCACGGCCCCTGTATGGTATTTTCAAGAGATCAGATCTCGACGTCGCCAATTTTGGGAATGCTTCGTGCCTCAGGAGCAGAGGAAGACACAACGTGTGGAGAACCTGGCGCGCCTATCGCAAAAGGAGCCATCACCTCGGTCCATTTCCATCAGGTATCGGTGATATTGCCAGCATGATGAATTGCCTATGCAGCATAAGCGTCATGTACTACTGGTCATGTTTGTTGCTACTTCCTTCCTTGAAAAAGATATACCACCGATGCCAGCGCCGCAACGACGACCGCAATGTTTTCGACGACCACAGCAGCAACAGAAAGAGCACCAAAACCACCAAACACCGCTCCCTCCGCCGCCACCATCGGCACTAGCGCCAGCACCAGCACGTCACGACCCCGACTGTCGTCAAGTTTACTGTTGGACAATTGCTTCCCCTGGCAATCATATGGCGTATCTTGTTTGTACAGAAGCTACAGGCACCTTGCAGTTACTGATGCTACTGAGCTGCCACCGTGCTGTATGATTACGTGTGATTGTTAGGGCTATATGGGAGACATCATCTTCTTCCTTGCCATCACTGGCCGCGTCGGCACAAGCATATCTCCACCGGTTTGGTTGCAGATGATCGTCATCATACTTGTCACTGTTCTTGTCTGCCCGCTGCATGAGATTTTCATAGATCCACCATTGTGCCGAGGAACGAGGATGAAGCCCGATCCCAGAAGAAGCAACTCGGCAGCGAGCCTGAGGGCAGGCTCAAAAGTCATAGAAGTCTCAAAAAGTGTGTACCAACACCACTCCACTCCTTTGGTCCCTGCATTATCAGTTTATAGTATGCGACTCTCATGCTACAGGGCTGATGTTCAGGTGCCGGAACGGAGATGTTTGTTCTGTTGCATTGAGTGGGCCAGGGAACGTTTCACTGTTTTTGCTCGTATAAATCCTAAACCCTCACGGTGATTAAGCTGTTCAGGGTTTGCAACATGCAAGAGGGCAAGGGCCTTGAGATCACAGATTCATGGACTATTCAGGGCTCGGGCTTAGGGTTCAGGGTTCGTGATGCGCAGGGTTTTTGCTCAAGTGCCCCGCTGCGACGCCAGCCATGAGTGCCGGTAGCACTTCGAAGAAGCGAAAGTTCGTGGCCGATGGCACCTTGGTGGCCAAGAAGGGTCGGGCTTTCAGTTGGGTCCAACTCGAGAGCTGCAGGAAACTGGATTTGCATGGTTTTGGGTGGCAGATACATCAAGCAGCGTAAAGCCCACTATGCATATCGCCACCCAGCCCACCGTTAGCCATGTCGCAATCTGTGCATGCATTGGCCTGTGCGCACACTCCGGATTCCTCCTGCCACGACCTGAAAACGTAAGTGCCCACGCCTATGCCTATGCAGGGACGTTCGTACATGTGCACATAGATTCCTAGTCTCTTGCATGCCCAGGGGTTTTCAATGCGGAGTTGAATGAGTTCCTGGCGCGAACTTTGGGCGAGGCAGGATTGGAGGTTCCTTTTTCGAGGGGAGATCTGTGAGCGATAATTCGGGAACAAGGTCAAGCCTGGAACCCAAAAACAACCCGGAGCGCCATCAAGACCGAAAGGAGTGCGAGTTACAAGGTTCATGAAGGGTTGAGGGTTTACGGCGGCGAAGAAAAGGCAGGAAAAACACTTCAACTTAACAAAAACTGTAAGATCACTCCCCGCAAACACCACGCGACGCCACGCAAACGCTCGTCCCCCCGTAGGCCGGCCACCCTGCAAATACCACGCATTCCCCGCCCATATACCGCCCGTACCCCACAAACACCACGCGAACCCCGTGCGACGCCTCCGCGAACGCTCGTCCCCCGCAGGCCGGCCACCCCGCAAATACCACGCATTCCCCGCCCATACACCGCCCGTACCCCGCAAATACCGCGCGAACCCCNTACACCGCCCCACCCCGCAAATACCACGCATTCCCCGCCCCACAACACAAATACCACGTGAACCCCACGCGAACCCCGCGCGACGCCTCCGCGAACGCTCGTCACGTCCCCCGTAGGCCGGCCACCCGCAAATACCACGCATTCCCGCCCATACACGGCCCGTACCCCGCAAATACCACGCGAACACTACGCGAACCCTACGCGACGCCTCATATCCCCGCAAATACCACGCATTCCCCGCCCGTCCACCGACGCCCACGCGAACCCCATGAACCCTCCGCGAATGCTCGTCCCACCCCGCCAGTACCACGCAAACCCCGCCCACACACCGCCCATATATACCCCGCAAATACCACGCGAACCCCCCGCGAACGCTCGTCCCCCGTAGGCCGGCCACCCCACAAATACCACGCATTCCCCGCACGCGACACCCATGCGACGCCCACGCGAACCCTCCGCAAACGCTCGGCCCTATAGGCCGGCCCCCGCAAATACCACGCATTCCCCGCCCATACACCGCCCATACACCGCAAATGCCACGCGAACCCCACGCGAACCCTCCACGAACGCTCCTCGCGTTAAGAACCTAAACGAGAACCCAACATCCGAGATGTTTTAAGTTTTTGGGAAAAATAAGCTGTGAGAGCGTAATTAAAGCTGCGTGGACGACCGTGCAGATCACCAAATGTGCCTTCAGATGTCGAGTGCTGATACGATATACCAAGTTGACCAAACAGAACAGCAGTCACAAATGCAGCAAGTGGTGGTCGTAGTAGTGGTTGCTGTAGCCGTCGTCGTCGTTGTCGTAGTGCAGTGTAGTGTCGGTGTAGTGCCGTGTAGAGTAGAGTAGAGTAGAGTAGAGTAGAGTTGGAGGAGTAGTAACAGTTGAAGAAGTAGCATTAGTTAGTCAGTCAGTCAGTCAGTTAGTTAGTTAGCTATGTAGTTATAGTTATAATTATAGTAGTAGCAGCAGTAGCAGCTGTTCTCAAAAACCAGAGCTCGGATCTGCAGAGCTATCAAGAAGCCGGTGCAGGGAGCTTTCTGCCAGTGGGGTGAGAGTTCTCAGGGCTGAAGGACCTGCTTTTAGGGTTTTGCGTAGGGCTTAGGGTTTAGGGCCACATGGCTCTGCTAGGGTGTTGGGGTGGCCAGTAGCTTCGACAAGCCACACTGACGTCGCATTGCCGACTCCCGGCTCCGCCTAGGATTGACATGCTTCGAACTAAGGTGCAATGATACGCCAATGGGGTGTCAGCTGAAGGATTCTGGCCTCGGTTTAGGCTTTCCCGCATTATCCTCAACTGTCAACCCACCGCACCGGGCAGGATGGCTATGCTGGCGTGGAGGTGCGAGTGACGCCGATTCGGACCGAGATTATCATCCGTGCCACAAGGCGGCGGGACTATTGATGGTCTGTGATACCGCAGTGTGACTGGGAGTAACGACGCGTACGCGACCAAAGGTTTCTTTTGTCAGCACTAGACTACTAGAACAGGAAGTTCGGGTACACGTTCGACAAGTATTTTCGACTGCTGCGGCACTCGCGTGGGTGGATTGCAGTTCAGGCCAGATTCATCTGTTCAGGTGGTCCAACCTATAGCCATTTAGAGGCGGTGGCCCTTAAATAGGCCTTAAAAGCATTACGTACGTTGCCCTTTTTCAATCTTGTTCAATGGCCGCCTGGCTGATGCGAGGTTGGTGGGGAACAAGGAGAGCCAAAAAGTTGCTAAGAAGTCTAGCAGTGACCAAGCAGGGGCAGAGCAATAACCACAGGGCCTACTGTTTGCTCTGCCGCCTATTATACTATAGGGATCGTTAGAGTGAGAATTTTTTAAAGAGTATCCCCTTACAGTATCTTACAGTCCCTGTATTATCCTCTTACTATGTACCCGTAAACCTTATTCTGGCCTAGTCTCCCGTTCCAGCCCCTATATTACAGCCGTACCCCGAAACCCTGATCTATCTACTGGGACCCTATTTTACTATATTGGGTGTTTGCCCGAGAGTTCGAGGAAGCTGTTCATCCTGAGCTGGGTTGGTCTGAGCTGTGAGCTGAAACTTACGTGGGTTTAGGCTGTAGGGCATTACGGCGTTTAGGTTCAGGGTAGGGTTTAGGTGTACAACTCGGTTCGCCAAGCTAGGATCCCCACCCGAAAGTCCTAGTCCCAAGCCCCGAAATTCGACACGAACCGGAGTCGAAACGCCGTAAGTCATCCCAACCGCGAGGACCAGGGAGGTTCTGGGAGAGAAGGGTCGAAGAATCCGAGAGCTCACGGCTTTGGTGCAGAAGCGCTTTGGCTTTCCGGAGACGCATGGCAGAAGGGTCCGAAGATTCAAGACAGAAGAGTTGGGCATTCCCCCTCGGGGAGGGGGTGGCTAAGGCTTTTCAGATTTAGTATACGGGGACACTTGCAGTTTCGGCAGGTTGAGAGTGACCTACCCCGAAGCGCGTTGTAGTATGCAGTAATATACAGTATACTTAAACGGCTGAAGCGAGCTGATGCGGTTACCCCGAGCTTTCTTAGACAACCCCTACACCATCCTAAACCCTAAACTCTACAGCCACAACCCCCTTCTATTTTGGAGTTAAGGAACAGTGTTGAGCTCTTCGCCGAGCGCGTTGAAAATCGAGCCAGCTGCGCCATGGCCCTCCGCCGCACGGGTTGGAGTTCAGGGCTTAGGCTGTGGGGATTAAGGTGTAAGGTTAAGGTTTAGGGGCTTGGAGCTTGGGATTCAGGATGGAGTACAGTCTTTATTGTATACTTTCCTGTCTTATCAGAAGCTGTCACGACAAAGAGTTGTTCTTCGCAGTTTGCCTCATCAGGACTGCAATACTCGCAGATTCTGTCTACATCTGAACTCCGAATCGAATTTGCAGACGATCCTGCGGCTGTTCGAAACTCTTACACTGGTCTTACACTTTGTCAAACACCGGGCACATCCACTTCTTCGCATGTCAGCTTCCCCTGCCATACCTGACAATCTGTCGACAAGTTCGTATCCATGTGTCTCAATACAGCATGCCGCAGAGTTGCGACAACCGTTATCTCGACTCAATGTTGAGGCGGACCACTTCGAGCTTAGGGTCATGAAAATTTCGGAGAGCCCCAAACTCGAGGCGCAATGTGAATCACTCCGCTTCAAACTCATCGGCGGGCTGGCTGTGCGCCGTGCCTGCTGCCTGGCCCAGATTGTACGACCGGTTAGGCTCACGAGAAGAAATGCACAGGCTGAGTTACAAGCGCGTTGGTGAGGAAGTCGCCACTTCGGAGTACCCTTAAATTACCTTTCTCTGGACATAGATCTTCTATGCCTTGAAATTGACTATCATTTAAGTGCCCCTTCCACTTTTTGTCGCCAGTCGAGCAATGCAGGAGGCAACAAATGCAACTCCCTTCACAATGGGTTCGAGACTCTTACCGGACATATGCATTCTGTGACGGGCCTAGAACGGGCCTATCAGCCTGGAGGTTTTGGCTTTAACATCGAGTTCACCACCGACGGTTTAAACACCGGCAACACTCAGCACGAACAGAGATAGGGTGCTCATAGCTGAGGCTACGGCGTGCTGAGGTGCGGGTGCCAAGCTTGTTTCAAAATGGTGTCTCGACATGTGTTGATGCTCGGCCTCGTTCTGTGTTTTCGAATCTGTGCTAGCCTTTGTGCCACAAGAACGCAGGACCGCACCGATAGCAACATGCCCTGCCTGGAGATGCGAACCCTTCCGTGAGCAGACTGGAAGCTCTCATGAGGTTTCCTTGAGCCAGGTTCCTTCACTGACTGCAGTTCCGAGCGTGAATCTGAGATTCGGTTCGCTTAACTGCATGGAAGCAGGTTTATCATATGTACTATTACTATGGAAGTAGGTCCTAATTCCATAATGGGAGTGTATATGGACCCTCTGGGGGAGCAGGTTTATCATGGAGAATGGCGCCAAGGGTGTGGAAGTTATCATCAGCGGCAAGCTGCGCGCGCAGCGAGCCAAGGTTCCCCAGCACGGTCCTAGCTTTAAGGGGTCTTTTTGAAAGTTGACGGTTTGGAGACTTTTGGAACGCTTGGGAGATGAAAGACTAAAAGCCATGAGCCCCAAGCCCCAGAAACCTTACGAGTGCGAGCGCCGAAGCCTCTATAAATCCTAGACTTGGCCCTAGACCCCTAGACCCTAAACTCTGTAAACCAAGAACTCGATGTAAGTGGGCCCAAGGCAAAAAGAGGTTAAAAGCCCCAATGTTGATCTCTCGGCCTCGCGCTCCCATCTAGAAATTAGCCCGGAAAGCTGTCAATTCGTTCATTCCGGGGCCTTCCGGCATCGCATTCTGAAGTCGTTGCTCTGAGCTGCAATGCCTTTCTTGTTGCCACTGAGCTGAGGCGATGAAGTTCAGACAGGGCTATCTGACACTCAGCAGTATTCAGCAAGATGACACTGACACAGGACCAAGAGAACTGTCATGTTGGTTCTGTTTCGTCCACAGGACTGACCGCACGGGTAGCACAAGTGAGAAAAATGGCGGAAGCATCGGAAGAGCCTGAATCCAGGGCTCCTGAACCGAGGATCTCCACCGGAGAACCCAAGCGCCATTACATCTCCGAAGCAGTCCGCCATGTGCAGATGCGGCAGGGAACCATCGGAATCAAGGCACTCTCTCTTGTGTGATGTGTGGGGGGCGGGCAAGCGGAGTAAGCTGAAACCGAATTAGCACACCTCAAACACTGCATAAACCCCTAAATTCAACCTTCGTGAAGAAACTGGGGCATGTTTTGTCTAAATGTTTGTAAGTACCTATTCCTGTACATCAACCTTTGGATACGCTGGGTATCGCCCTTTGCATGTAGTCTGCCCTTCAATGTCATACTTTAGACACGATCCTGTATAGTTTGTATCCGAGGCGGAGTAATGTGTGGCATCATCTTTTGTTGAGCTGTCTTACAGTATCAGCCGTCTCCTCTACAGTGTTTGTCTGGTCCTGAAAGGTGGCTCAGCAACCGTCAGGGGGATCTCGAGTTGGAGTACTAGATGGCCTTAACTTCTTGTTGCTGTTGCTGTCTCAAGAACTGACTCGAGTGAACCAAATTCACCGACAACGTGAACCAAGAACCTCGTCTGGCTGCGTCCGAGTTGCGAGAGCGTAAACCCTAAAAGTCAGCTTCAGTTTGTTGTATCCCTCACCCAATTTCCCCCCTTAGAAACCACGACCCTGTGCCACTCGCGGACGCCATGGCTGATGTTTCCTGCCTCTGTTGTTCTGCTCTGGAATGGTACTGAATGCCTTCGCCGTTTATACTGCTCTTGACTGGCTGACTGGCTGCCTTTAGCACTGCATGGATGCTGATGAGACACGGGAACAAGTTTTGACTAGCGAGTGGAGCCTTTGCTGCATATGCACTGGGTCCGCACCCAGCTGAGCGAGGTTTCGCATCTGCCGTCAGTGCTGCATGACAACAGCTTCAGTTTCGATGTGCGAACGGGTTTTCTTGTCGAATGCTGGGTTGGTCCATGCACTGCAGCCGCAGTGTTGACCAAGAAGCTGGACCGACAAAGAAGCCCCCGAGTGGACGGTGTGTTCAGTGACCTTTGGCTGATCCTGGTGACCGGGACGGCATGCAAATTTGCAGGGAATACCAAGGCAGTCTGGTGCGTCGCATTTCTTGGCCTCACGACTGGAATTCGTGTATACCTGACGGCTACAGGGTGAACGAGTTAGAATGCGAGCCACCAAGGCAAAGCAAGGTTCCCTGCATGAAGGATGTCACAGCCTCACCATAACGGCAGAGGCTTGCGAAAGAAGGGTGTGGCCATGAATGTCCAAAACCGCTTAGTTACACTGTATCACTTGTCTCACTTCGCAGCCGACCAGTACACATAGGTTTGTTTTCATTCCTTACTGTCCTTACTTATCGTTGGTTTGGGATGACCTTTGTACTGTCGACCTGGTCGCGCGGAAGTTGCACTGATAGTCCAGTCTTGCCTGTAGATCCGATTTGTCGTGCATCGCTGAGTGTCAGAGTCCTCTATGGCTTCAACTTCTTGTTTGGGGGTGTGTTTTGACTTGCAGCTGACACATGAAGATTCGAACTTCTCGAAACGGGGAAGTGTAGTAAAGTTCAGTTTTCAGTGATTCGGAGTTGGGGTACTGCTGTGGCCTTAACTTGTGTTGGTGTGTTTTCGAGTTGACTCGACTCAGATGACCTGCAGTCCGACTGCGAACCAAGAACCTCGTCTGGCAGTGTCCGAGTTGCGAGAGCGTAAAAGTCCGCTTCACCCTGCGATGTCCTGAGGCTCCAGGACTCAGTAAGTGATGCCCGAGACATCCCGAGAACGGCAGTTCTACTCCCATTCCTTTCTGGGAACAACACGCGTACTATAAAGCGATCACAAGCCTCAACAACTACTTCTGCTGCTTCAAATCCAGACTCAATGAGGCATGCAGTCTCTTTTGTCAATATAGATCAAAGGGGCAGTGTTCTCTGACTCTCCCCTCCATGTCTCTCTGTGGGCTATGTTCCCCAACATCAGTATATAAATGTACATACACATGCACGCATTCAGACACGCACAAGCAGCTTTGAGAGTTTCCAGTCAGTCTCCCACCCACTCCCACCAACCCGTCCCAAATAACCACCTCTGATGCCACAGAGGACCCAGCAAGAACTGACATATCCATGCTGGTCGGAAGATCAAACCGATCACGGCCGTACAGATGAGCCGGCATCAGATGTATCTGCACATATATACAGAGAGAGAGAGGGAGAGAGATCTACATATATATCTCTCTCTCTGTCTGTTTGTCTATCTATCTACAGTATCTGTCTGTCTGTCTCTTGGTCTATCTACCTATCTGCCTATATGCAATATGCACACATACACGCGCAAAATACACATTTTTAGAAGGATTGTCACAGTCGATGTAGCCAGGTCAAGGCACGGGCTCATTCTATGCATGCTTTTAAATTCCAGCCCAGCGACTGCTGCTGCAACAAGGACAACATCAAAGACTACTACCACCACTACCACTGTAATACTGCAACAGCAACAACAACAGCAACAGCAAGAACAACTGCAATAACGATAACGACAACAACAACTACTACGACGACTATTGCTTCTACTATCTTCTACTCCTCCTGCTACTCCTACTGCTGCTGCTGTTGCTGCTGCTACTACTACTACTACTACTGCCGCTACCACTACTGCTACCACTAGTATTACTACTACTACTACTACTACTACTACTACTACTACGGCTATTACTTCTCCTCCTCATCCTCCTGCTGCTGTTGTTGCTGCTACTATTACTACTACTACTTCTACTACCACTACCACTACCACTACCACTACGACTATCACTACCACTACCACCGCTACCGCCACCGCCACCGCCACCACTATCACTACCACTACCGCTACCACTACCGCTACCGCTACCACTACCGCTACCACTACCACTACCATTACCACTGCTGCAGATACTGCTACTGCTTCTGCGGCTACGACTACCACTACCACCAGCACTACCACCACCACCACGACGACGACGCTACTGTAGTAGTAGTAGTAGTAGTAGTAGTAGCAGCAGAAGCAGTAGCAGTAGCAGTAGCAGTAGCAGTAGCAGTAGCAGTAGCAGTAGTGGTAGCGGTAGCGGTAGCGGAAGCGGAAGCGGAAGCGGAAGCGGAAGCGGAAGCGGTAGCGGTAGCGGTAGCGGTAGTAGTAGTAGTAGTAGTACTACTACTACTACTACTACCACAACAGCAACATCAACTGCTACTGCTACTACTACTACTACTTCTACTGCTACTGCTACTGCTACTGCTACTGCAACTACTACTACTACTACTACTACTACTACTACTACTACTAAGAGCGTAGTGCATAACTGACGCTATGCTTTTCCTCACTTCACATGCCCAAAACTCGAGTTTTAAGCCAAGCTAATTTCACTAATTCTCTGGGGGGCGTGGAATTCTGGAAAGCTTCACTTAAGAGAATTCTATCTTTCGGATTTGGGCTTCAGGTTCAGAGCGGGGATGTCTTTGGGTTTTGGGTTTCAAGGTTGACGGTGGGGGTGTCTGGTATCGAAGGTTCAAGCTGATGAGGCCTTGGATTTCGTATGAGGGCCTTGGAATTCGTATGAGGGCCTTGGATTTCCTATGAGAGCCTTGCGT
>BGNK01002908.1:35856-87823 GCA_003297005.1 Symbiodinium sp. clade A Y106
AATGAAGATTTCCCAGGGAAATCTTCATTTTTTCTTCATTCTAATCTTCATTTGAATCATCATTTTATTCTTCATTTTCCTCGTCAGCGGGCCTGGGCGGAGGCCCGCTGGAGGGGCTGGAGCGGAAAATGAAGAACAAATGAAGATTTCCCAGGGAAATCTTCATTTTTTCTTCATTCTAATCTTCATTTGAATCATCATTTTATTCTTCATTTTCCTCGTCAGCGGGCCTGGGCGGAGGCCCGCTGGAGGGGCTNGAAATCTTCATTTTTTCTTCATTCTAATCTTCATTTGAATCATCATTTTATTCTTCATTTTCCTCGTCAGCGGGCCTGGGCGGAGGCCCGCTGGAGGGGCTGAAGCGGAAAATGAAGAACAAATGAAGATTTCCCAGGGAAATCTTCATTTTTTCTTCATTTTTAATCTTCATTTGAATCATCATTTGTTCTTCATTTTCCTCGTCAGCGGGCCTGGGCGGAGGCCCGCTGGAGGGGCTGGAGCAGAAAATGATGATTGAATGAAGAAGGAACCGCGGAATGATGGAAAAAACGAAGCCGGAAATGAAGAACAAAATGATGATTGAATGAAGAGCGAACCCCAGAATGAAGAATAAAATGAAGACCGAAATGAAGATTAAATGAAGAAATAATTATTCAAAGATTTACAGTCTGTGCATGCCTGAGAATCTCATAGTAGTAGTAGTAGCAGTAGTAGTAGTAGTAGCAGTAGTAGTAGTAGTAGTATAGTAGTAGTAGTAGTAGTAGTAGTAGCAGTAGCAGTAGTAGTAGTAGTAGCAGTAGCAGTAGCAGTAGTAGTAGTAGTAGTAGTAGTAGCAGTAGTAGTAGCAGTAGTAGTAGTTTGTTTCGGGCACCGGCGTGTGTCTATTGGGAGATCACACAGGGCAGGGGGTACGGTTAATTGCGGGCATCGTCGCGTGTATGATGTCAGATCCAGATCACACATCACAGGGGGCACGATTTGTTACTGGCATCGGCCTGTGTATGTTGCGAGATCACACATCACAGCAGGTACGATTTGTTACTGGCATCAGCGTATGTTTGTTGTGAGATCACACATCACGGGGGGTACGATTTGTTGCGGGCATCGGCGTGTGTTTGTTGTGAGATCACACATCACAGGGGGCGCGATTTGTTACGGGCATCGGCGTGTGTATGTTGCGAGCACATGACAAAATGTACGATTTGTTACGAGCATCGGCGTGTGCATGTTGGTGTTGCCGAGCCCAGGCTCTAAAATGAGGACGTCAACATAGTTTCAAGCTCAAACTGTTCAAAGTTTCAATGCATTCAATCTTCAAACCCTTCCAACTTACAAACCTTCAAACTCCCAAACTCTCAAACTTTGAAAATGTCAAACATTCGAACTCCACGTCTCTCCGAAACTTTCGAAGTTTCAATTTTTCAAACCTTCAACCCCCCAAAGTTTGAAACTTTTCTAACTTTCAACCTTTCGAACTTTCAAACTCTCAAACTCCCTGGATTTCATACTTTAAAACTCCAAGCTCTCAAACTTTCGAACTCGAGCCTGAGGGCTGCTCTGTGAACCCCTAAGCGTTCTTATCCCGCGGCAACGCGTTGCCGCGGCTTCAAACTTCCAAGCTGGATTCCCATTCAAACTTTCAAGCTCCAAACTCGCGCCCACTTTCAAACTCGAAACTCTCAAGCTTTCAAACTTCAAAGTCTTCATTCTCCAAACTTTTCCAATTTGCAAACTCTCCAATCTCGTCCCACATATAATACGTTCAAAACCTCAAAAATTCGAGTTCGAAAAACCCCACGCGTGACACCTCTCATACAAAACCCCCAAAATCTGTAAACAAGATCTCAAAAATCTACGCCCCTAATCGCCCCATGGTATGGCAAGGTCCAGGCCAAACTCGCCATGGATGAACTTCAGGAGGAGCTTCTGGCTCGGAGATTGCTGAGGGATGTAATGTAGAGGCCTTAACAATTGAACAGAGTTTTGGGGTAATTATTGGGGGTTCCTTCATATAATTTATAATTATAGTATAATATACTCCCCAAACCCTGTTCTAACTATTCAGGACCCTACAGTATGGGGTTTTGCCTACGGGTCTCATTCGGAGCTTCGGGGGGTTTTGGGGTTCAGTGCTTTGGGCTTCGTTTTTGGCTTTTGCGTCTCGGGTTCAAGGGTTCAGGCTTCGTAGCTTTGGGCTTTAGGTTTTTTTGGTTTTGGTTTTTTTTTGGTTTTCTTGGTTTTGTTTTTTTAGGTTTTTTTGGTTTTGGAGTTTTTATTTTTTTTGGTTTTGGGGTTTTAGGTTTTTTTGGTTTGTTTTTTTTTGGGGGGGGGTTTTGGTTTTTTTTAGTTGTTTTTTTGGTTTTGGGGTGTTTTAGTTTTTTTTGGTTTTGGGGTTTTAGGTTTTTTTGTTTTTATTTTATTTTTTTTTGGTTTTGTTTTTTTTAGGCCTTTTTTTGGTTTTGGGGTGTTTTAGGTTTTCTTGGTTTTGTTTTTTTTAGGCCTTTTTTGGTTTTGGGGTGTTTTAGGTTTTCTTTGGTTTTGGGGTGTTTTAGGTTTTTTGGTGTTGGGATTTTTTAGGTTTTTTGGTTTTGGGGTTTTCATGCAAACGGATTCAAGCGGTTTTTGCATTCGAGCTTCAGGGGTCGCCCGTCAACTGCTCGAGTTGTTTGTGAGACACCTCAATGTCTTAACCCGCAACGGTGTAGGGCCAGATCCCCATCATCACCAACTGACTGTTTCAGCTTTCAAGCACTATTTCAGATGGGCTTGCTGCCGATCTCGGTCACTGGGTGGCTTGCCAGGGCATATACGGGAAGTACCTCGTGAGCAGGTTTTCTCTTTGCTATTGCGTGCAATATTGACTGCAGCCTCAGCCGCACGACCCATGCTTGGTCAGAAGCCCTGTCGACCGGTCCCGCCTGTCCCACGAGAGGATCAAGCCATCAAGCATCAGCAGGCCAAGGTGGCTCGATTTCTTCGGCAAGGGCTGCTTTCTTCTTTTGCATTCTCTTGTTGTCCCGGCCCTGCGGATGTGAAAGTCTACTGTAAATGAATGCTGTTCTGAATTACAGTCCATTCTCTTGGGTGCTTTTACTGTCGTAAGCTTAACAGAAGCAAATACCTTTGGCTTTCAATAGCCGTGTGAAACCCGAATCCCCAAACCCTATCTATGCACCAAGAACCTCGTCTAGCCCCCAAACTTTTTCAGGGGCAGCTCCTTTCTCACAGACCAGGCCTCAAACCTAATATGGGGGCCCAAATCCTTATAACTACTATTTTGGTGTTCCTTCCTGTAATTGTCGTATAACTTACTTCGAAACCCTCTTCTAATCATTCAGGCCCTTAGATTGCTTAAATTAGATCTTCAACTCAAGGCATCTCCTTGCACTGGCTTACCTGCCGTAGCTATGGAGTCTTCAGTCGTGCGTCCACCTCTGGCTTGCCTGGGTTCTTGTTCGGGAAGATATTTCAAGTTACCACAATCGGGAAACCATGGTTTATAGATCCACATTATGGTAATTATGATAACTTGACTGGTTCCTTAAACAACATCCCAGTTTCGCAGTTCACTGGCTGGAGGCGATCTCTAGGCAGTATACACCCTGCCATGCCGCCGGTTGCCTGCCAATGCAAGAGGATCTGAAACCCTGCCCGTTTATCGAACCTTTCATCCTACAGTAGCCCTGAAATAATTGCCAAGATTATTCCTCGGGGGTCCGAAATGTAGACAACGCTCTTATATCAGATCCAGGTGAAGATGGCGGAGGAGAGGATTGACGACCTCGAAGCGAGCGCCAAAGGAGAGAACACTGGGCAAAAGTCTCCCTGAACATTCCTTAGAAGCCTGCAATTAACGCGTGGTGCATTTTAGGGTTTAGGGTTTAGCCTTTAAGCACTTCAGAGAAACCTCGTTCAAAAAGAGTTGTTGCTGAATGCCGGCGATACCAAGACTATTTCAGGCTTCGTTGGCTTACTTTGCCAAGGAGAAGGATCTCTGCTGTGATTAGGTCTTTGTGATGTCTAAACTGCTCGAGGTGGTGGGTGCATGCCAGCAGGAGAGGCATGTTTTGTCGCTTTTCCACATCAAATGCTCCGTCGTTTGTGTGACGTGATGTCGGTGGATCGATGGAAGGGTGGACTGACCGAGCTTGACTGAATAGCGAGGATGTAGCCGCACCGCTGTTTGTGTGTGTACTCTCGTCCTGGTGTCGACGGCCGTCCAGAGTGACGAAGTCTTTCGCAAAGGAAACGAGGCGTATCCACGCCTTTGCAGGCTTAGTATCTTCGAATTAACAAGGCTCGCTCGAAGTGCTGGAAAGAGGCCCGTGATTCGTCAGCACATGACTCACAGCGTAGGGCAGCTAGTCTCAGGAAGCAGCTATGGTGATCCAAAAGCCTCTTTCCGCATGATCTTCCTGAAATTGGCTTCGATTGACCATGCATGGACCTTCGTCCAGGCCGCCGGCCAGTTGGAGATGTTTAAGTCTCTTGGGCGGTGTTTGTTGCCCCTCCTGTGCGATGGCAGATATGGCAGAGTGGTGCTTCGCACCTGCGGGGGCGGCAACCATACATCTCGTCCGTGGAACCGGAATCAGCAGTTTGCAGGGCAGTTTCCACAGGGCTTGCAGAACAGTACTGAGGTGTTGACAGTTGACATTCAGTTGAATTTTAAGCTTCCCCATTGGTGTGAGCAGCGCCTGTGCTGTGGTTCAACCCAAGTTTTCACTGGTTCGGTCTAGTCTTGGACTAAACGATCGGATTTCTTAGGGAAGATGGAGTTGCTGCGAGACAACCACTCCTACCAGTAGCATCCCTGTTTGGTACCTGGCGGGAAGGAGTCATCGCATAGCCTACATCACGGTACCCTCCGGTACAGCAGCTGTTTCCTGACACCCTTAAACCCTAAGCCCCTAAGCCCTAAACCCTACACCTATATATGTGGAGCCTTGCCTGCCTTGTGCGAGTGTGAGCGTCGAAACCCCAAACCCCTAAACCCTCAACCCTAAACCCTAAACCCCCTAAACCTCTAGCCCCTCAACGCAAAACCCTCGGGTCTGCCCTGCAACTTTCGAGCCTCAGTGCTGGCACTGGACAATGCCCAGTACCGTTCTTCCAGCGCCTGCGACGGCCCTCCCTAGAAGCCCACAGTTACAGTAAACAGTGACGGTTCCAATGTAGGAACCTAATTAAGAAACCCTGGCCCTACAACCCCATTTTAATAAGATTCATATTTGGAAGCTTAATAAAGACCCAAGGTTTCTTAATCAGGTTCATACATTATGGGGTTAGTAGCCTACCATACTTGCAGCCGCTACCTACAAGTGATAGTTCTGGAGTGGCAGAACCTACTAGAAAGGTAACTGGGGCTTCTGGGGCATTGTCAAGTTTTCCTATGCCTTCATTAACGCGATTGCTCGCTACAGGTCAATTTCTGTCAACCCGTATTGCTCCGCACCCTCAACCTGCAAAGATTCCTAAAGCCCCAAAGGCGCAATTCGAGAGGAAGTTCAATGAACCTCTCAAGGATGTGACCTGCATGCTGCCCAGCATGCCTGCGGCCGAGGAACTCGTTCTGGCATACCATCGCACAAGGTCGAATCAGGATATCTATCAGTGCTTGCATGCTACGATGCATTTGGTGGGTGTCATGAAGGATGAGCCTTCGCCGTGAGATCCTAAATTTTGGAAACATCGGCGCAGTGATGAGGCGGACGAGACATCTTTCAGGGGGGGGGGGGGGGNGTAGGGGACATGAGGGTGGGCCATTGCCCTGAGAATCTTAAATTTTGGAAACACGGGGGCGGGGATGGGGGGGCAGGGCCCTCTTTCGGGGGGGGGGGGGAGTACCAAAAATGAAGCTCGAGTGCCGGCGTCCGGCTTGACATACCTCAGTGTGGGCAGAGGAAGAGATTGAGCCTATGCGAGCGATGTTGACGAGGTTCATGGCAGCTACAATGCTTGCATGAATCAATAAGAACAAGGCCAAAGAAGAGTAGATACATGATCCTTGGTTTTGCGCAATCAAGAACCCCGTTTGTGAGACGATTGAGGGTTTGGGTTGCCAGCCTTCAAGACTCTTTCTGCTGAAGCTGTGCATCTTGACTCACACCCGCGGATGCTGCACGTCAAGCCCGGCTGCATATCAATTTGGTTCGGTGCTCACGGTAATGACGGCTGTGCCACGGTTCTGGGAACAGATGAGGAGAAGCTGGATTCGTGATTCTCATGTTTTAAAGCTACAAATATGACTAACACGAATAATTATTATGAATATTGATGGCATCACTTCTGCTTTGGTTTTGTACAGTCTGCACAAAACCACGAAACCGACCTCCGGCCCCAACCTGCCTATGCCTACTATAGGGGCCTAAATAGTTACCTTTCTATCTTGGGGGTTCCTTATCATAATTATAGTATGGGCCTCAAACCCCTATTCTAAAATATTCAGGCCCCAATATCCCTGACTCCATTATAGAGCCCTTAAAGGACCCTATAACGGAACGCTATTCTAATCATTAAGGCCCCTATACTACTGATCCTATCGCAGAGGCTTTGCGATGAGTCCTCCGTTTCCCGCGAGCTGGAAGTGCTCCCGTCCTGGCAGCTTTCAAGGATTCTTGGGGTTTAGGGTTTTGGGGTTTAGGGTTTACGTTTTTGGGCTGTTTAGGGCTAAGGGTTTGAATTGTTTGGGGGTTTGGCTCAACCACTGGAGCTGTAGACCCCATGATCACGGACAAGGTGCTGCCCCTTCACTTTCGGCGCAAGGCTTCGTCCTCATGCACTTGAATTGAAGACTGTGTCATACAGGGAGAGGCTCTGCCACTTTGCACTATTACGGTCCAAGGGTTTGGGGTTAGTTGATTGTTGTTGGTTGGGGGCCGGGGCACCGGGTTGTGATCTGCGAGTTTTGCTTCTACAGCGGTTTTGTAGAGCTAGAGAAGAATAGTTCTAGCAGGCAGGCCGCGACACAACAGGTAGCTTTGCCACTCGGCCGTCGATCGCAAAAAGTTAAGATGATGGCTGTCACAGAAGGCGGTGCACCCAGTTTTCAAGAGCATCTTGATAGGTTCGTGGATTGGTATCAATCTTCAGCAACGGACGTTGCGACTCGGAACTTGCTTAGAGTTGGTCATTGCAAGCTGAACATTGCTAGTCTTCCAAAGTGGATGCCTGTTTTGCTGCTGTTCTGCTCGCAGCCATTGCCTGTTCCAAAAGGATTTGGCATAGATGTGGCTCTGACAGTGTACAAATGCCCAAACAGTTAAGTGTCTTGGAAGGGACCAGCTTCAGTCAGGGAAGCGACAGAATTTTCAAAAGCTGGAAGGAGCATCGTCTACAGTACAGTATTGTGCAGTAAGCCAGTCCTACATGATTGAAGCTGATGACGCAGTGCCTGGCGAGATGCCCCGCCCCTCTGTTGGTGTTCCTCGGCAGGAAACCGGCGCAAGTCCTAACTGTCTGCGCCTCCCCGGCCTTTGCCATCGGACCAACTTTCTGTTAGAAGCATTGCAATTGTAACTTTCAGAAAGTTAGCAGCTCGAATTGGGTTTGTCGTTGCAGTGACTTGAGGCCTCATGGTTCGGGCCTGTGGGCTTGAATTGGGAATGCTGATCACCCTGAATAAATGAGTACCCGGCCTAAGCCTTAAAACACTTTTTTGCTACTGGACTCAAGTCTAGCCAGTCTACGACCCTTTAAGGCTAAACCCTAGGCCCTAAACCCTACCCTACTCCCACGAGCGGCGAGTGTTTTGCCTGAATCACTTGCACTTCTTTCAGGAAAGCACAGGGCCAAGGATCCCTCCTCAGGCGGCTGACTTCTTGAGGAGAGCTGAAAAGGCATAGGGCCTATCATTTGATAAAGGGTTTAGGGTTTAGGGGTGCGAGGTTCAGGGGCTGAATGGCTGCTCTGGTCTAGCGGCTTAGGGTTTCCTAGCTGTAAATCAAGTTTGGGATGCCTGGATTCTATAGTCAACACTCGGGCAGTGAAGGTGCTTGGGGTTCGGTGGCTGCTCCGTGTTTGGTGGTTTTCTGTTCTGGACGGGGCAGGCTTTGTTCAGTAATTGCAGATGCCACGTCATGCTGCTATATGGTCTTGCTGCGGAATCCTGCAGTTACGCCCCCAGAAGTACCACCGGCATCTGCACCAAGTACATGCCTAGCAAATAGTAACGTAAGCTTGCAACTCTGAACCCTACCTCTAAACCCTACAAGCCCCTTTCCTGAACTCCCTGCGCCTCACACAGCCATGGCATATCCCCACGTCTCTCAGACCCTGCTGGTTTATTTCTTGCAGCTGGCATGGCAATTTGCAGGTGTGGGGGCGGGAGGATCAGCTGTTGTTGTGCACAGGTGGGAGGACGTTCAAGCTATCATGAGATCTGCTGAGGATGCATCCTGGAAGCCCTTACCTCCTCGGATCCCCAAGATGTCCTTCAATATGTTGCTTGATGCCTTGCTTCCGGACAAAGGTTCTCGGAACTACTTCGCAGTCAATGTAGGGGCCCGGGAGGGACTCTTCCACGATCCAGTTTATCCACTCTTTGCAGATGGCTACGGAGGTCTCGCGATAGAAGCTGACCCACAGTGGTACGAAAATCTCACGGCCAACCTGGCAGAAGTCAACAGCAGCAAGGCTGTTTTCATCGTTAAGGAGAAGGCGCAGCCATTCACCATGAAGGCAGTCTTGGACAGGTTCCAGACACCTCTGGATTTTGATTGTCTCAAGATCGATATCGACAGTATAGATTTGCCGATTCTGCAGAGCATTCTGCAAACCGGGTATTCTCCAAAGATGTTCATGATCGAAGTGAATTACGACTTTCCGCCACCTTTCCAGTTCGCTCTCGAGTTTGATCTGGACTGTGAAGCCAAATTCTCTGAAGGAACCTTTGGAGCATCTCCCGATGCAATCTTCCGGGAGGCTTCTTTGCGCGGCTACTCACTAGTGGCATTTGAGGCGATGGATCCAGACAGCGAAACGGTGTATCATGAGCACAACATGTGGTTCGTGCGCAATGACCTTTTGGGACGAAGCGCGGATGATCCGGCTGTGACTTGGCGTGGCATGGTGCGCATGTATTGGGCACAATTTGCGATTCTGCCATGCCTTCACGTGGGTTTTTATCTGTCCACCGGCAAATGGATGTGCCCGAAGCACCAGATCAGAGAAATCTTTTCCGAGCTGGGAGGCAACCACACGAGCTGGCCACTAGCGAAGATGTCACACTACCTTTCGCAACGGGCAGCAAGATCGATGTTCTATCTGTCATCTTGGCGGCACCAGCTCGAGAGGCGTGGTTGCACCAAAGCCTGTCGGATCTCAGTTGCGGTGACAAGGACCGACTGAGTGGCTGTGATGTGGATTGCCTGCAAGCAGCACAAAATCAGTGGCTTCAAGTGGTGCGTCCCTGTTCTCCTCTGTGCCCAGGCGTGTCCTTGCAAGGAAGGCTGCACCTCAGTAGGAAGACCATTCCCAAAACAGCGATCCTGGAATCCCGCATCTCGATGCAAGACCCTAGTGGCCTACTAGTAAGTCCGACAGGCTCCAGCTCCTCGTCGTCTCGCACAGCGGCAAGCAACTTGCAACGAAGTGTTCTGGATCTTGGAGTCCAGTTCGACTACTCGTACTTGTACTCTTCGCACTGGTATTAGCTGTTGTATTTGTGGGGGTAGTGGGAGCACTAGCGTCGGAGTCGTAGTTGTAGAACCAACGCTAGCAGCAGTAGCACAATTTGCCGTGGCAGTAACTGGTGGTAGTATTCGTAGCAGCAGCAGCAGCAGGAGGCAGCAGCAGCAGCAGGAGTAGTAGTAGTAGTAGTAGCAGCAGTAGCAGCAGCAGGAGTAGTAGTAGTAGTAGTAGCAGCAGCAGCAACAGTAGCAGCAGCAGCAACAGCAGCAGCAGGAGGAGTAGTAGTAGTAGTAGCAGGAGCAGGAGCAGGAGCAGGAGCAGCAGTAGGAGCAGGAGTAGGAGGAGGTGGAGGAGGAGTGGTAGTAGTGAGGGTAGTATGAGTAGTAGCAGTAGTCAGTAGCAATAGTGGTGGCAGTAGTTGTAGCAGTAGCAGCAGTAACAGCAGCAGCAGCAGCAGCCAGTAGTAGCAATATTTGCAGCCTGGTGCTACATCGATGTTCTTCTTTGTAAGATATTTGTCTGAGGGACGGTCCAGTGGGCAGGCTTACCCGACTTACCCCAACATTGCCGATTCGATTCCCGAAATCGGAACCCTGCGAGGGCACATACCCGACGCAAGAGGGCACAGGTAAAGCAGCTTGACGGACACCTTCAGGTCAAGTCCTAGTTCAAGGATCGATCCCCAAAGAGAGCGTAAGGCCTACAAACCCCCAAAATTACAGGGAACCGAATTAATTACAGATTTGAGGGGAACCCTTTTGAGCCCTGCGGTATCCTCTACAGGCTATGCACCTTTAGGCAATGGGTAGAAAGTGTCCGTGTGTGACTGTCAACACTCGGAGAACTGCTGTGACAGGCACTGCGCTTAAGTGCGTCTCGCCGCAACGGCTACGTTGCAGAGTCGGGTCGCCCAGAAATGGATTCGAATGATGACCACTAGGACAGCTAGGGGTCCAAACCTGCAGGGTTTAAAGCTGCAGGATGGCAGTAGCGGCAACAGGAATCGTACGGGAAGGGGTAGTGGCAGTGCTTCTGCTGCTGCGGCGGCTGCTGTCACTGCTGCTACTGAGTACTGCTACGACGACAACGATTACCACTACCTCTGCCGCTGTCACTGCCACCGCGACGACGACGACTATTACTACTACTCCTACTGCTCCTGGCACTGGTACTGCGACTGCTACTGCTCCTGCTCTTGCTACTGCTACTCCTACTCATTGCTACTACAACTACTGCTCTTGCTACTGCTACTCCTATTCATTGCTGCTACTACTACTACTACTACGACTACTACGACTACTGCTATTGCTACTGCTACTAGTACTACAGGAAGGACCCTTATTTGGCGGGCTTGTGTCGCAGATCCTCTACAAAATCCCAATCGCCAGGACCCCCAGCCCAGGGCTCCGGCCCTAACCCCGCGAAGTCTCTCCCATCGGATCGAGGCTGGCGGTGCGAAAGCCGTCTGAGCAGGAGAGGGCCAGCAGGGGTGAAGTGGTCTATGGCCTTCGGGATTACTTGGCTTTGGAGTTTGCTTTCTGGGTTTTGAGTTTTGGGCGCCAGCAAGCGCACAGAGGCGAGGATCATCGCTCTGCTTGGTTCGACAGGGGTTTCTGATTGCTGGGAGCCCAAACATGCATCAGAGATGTATGTAGGTTGCCGAAAGTCTTGCACCGTTTTCTACCATGTCACTTCTCGGAAGTGCCCAAGAACAGGCCTTCATTCCTCACTCATGCAAGTTCTCGCCGAGAGCGCCTGCTACCTGGGCAACATGCCCATGTTTGGTGATGGGGGGAACAGCTCTTTGTAATATAGGGGCCTGAATAAAAAAGCACTATTTTTGGGGGTTCCTTATTATAGTTATATTATAATGGGCCCCAACACCCTATTCTAATTATGAAGGCCCCTATAGTACATGAGCATCGCCGTCCGCACCCGGCTACGAGGATTCCGAGACATCCGACGGCGAGTCCGAGGCAGAAGGCAAGTTGCTATCATTGGCTTTGGGTTTAGGCTTTAGGGTTTAGGTTTTAGGGTTTAGTGGTTTAGGGTGGTAACACACGAAAATGCACGCCACCAGGGCGTGGTGTTCTGTTAGGTTTAGGGTTTAGGGTTTAAGGGTTTAGGGTTTAGTTTTTGGCATATGCATAGTCCAGGTGTTCAGGGGTGTAGGTGTTTAGGGTTTAGGGTTGGAGCCAGGCCCTTCCTTTTTCCGGGAGTCCTTCGAATTTTCTTGAACTCTGATCAGCAGCCTGCGACTTTCAATCTGTATCAGGGGGGTTTGGGGCTTCAGGTTGGAAGGTTCTTGCCGCTCGGTACGGGTGGTATTCTCGCGGGAATCCGCAAAACGAGACCCGGTATCTTGACAAGTGTAACCCGGAAAGAGCAATCCTCTGCCCATGTCTGCTACCGATGCGGATGGAAAGAATGTCTTGGCTCGAAGAGATCATCCAGCCCCAAACTCCTGCCCTTATTCCCAAACAGCTCTATAAGTTTTCTCGAAAGAGATTCAAATTAGTGGTACCGCGGAAACTCTTTAAACGAGCTCAGTTCACCAGGCTTATGAAGCCTTGGTGGGCATGCACAGAACTTAGAGCACTCCGGACCTGAAGAGAGCTGTCCGAGCCCCCGAATCTTTCGCAGGACCCATCGCATGGCTCCACGTTTACGACCTGCATGGGACCCAGGCCGTCGGCTTTCTAGGTAGAGGATGTCAGCAGGCCGTAGGACCCGCTGGACATATTCCTATGTGACTTTAACAACTAGCGGCTTGCAAAGCCTGGCATCATGAAGACAACGACGAGTCCCGGATACTCCGTGCAGGGTTATGGAAGGGCAAGAAGGTAAAGGGTGCCCTGTCACCTCTCAGCATTAGGGCACACGGTATACATGAGCCTGACTCCTCCACCTATACCCTACAGGCTCTGGGGCCGTTTTCACGGGCTCAAAGCGAATTCCATGGTTAGAGACGAAGAGAGCCTGGAGAAACTCTGTTGACATTGGTGGAATGAGAAGAACGAGTTCGGGATAAGTTCAATGATGCTGCCTACTGTTTAACTAGAGCCTCAAACGCATTCTCTGTACTTCGATAAATGTTTCCCAGTTTCGTAGATGTTTGTATGCTGTGTCTGAAGTGACAGTCGTGTTAGAGAAATGCAGCGGATTTCACATCGTTTGTCTCAAGGTTTGGGGATGAGGGTCAGTCGCTAGCTGCATCGACAAACCGCTCTTCAAGAAGCTTGAGACATGTTGAGACTCAGTTAAACTAGGCCTGTGATGCAATTTTACACTAGTTTTTTATGTCGTCCCTGAAGACATCGCAACCACGCATTATCAATTCGGGCTTTCTGTAATCGATCTGTGAACCTGAATGGGAACCTCAATTCGGATCAGAACAACCCCACAACCCATTCATGTTGAGTGCAGGGTACCAACAGCACGCTGCAGCCCGTTGGTTTGGGCATCTACCATGCGGGCATTGAGCTGTTCGGCGTGGAGCGCCCCAACTGCCAAGACAAGCTGTTGATCTTAAGCGTAAGAAATTGCAGTGCCAGGATGGTGTTTCCATGTATGGTTTGCTTTGGACCAGGATTCAAGACGGCGTTTGTGAGGTGTGCGATGTTGTGTCCTTGTGACTGAAAATTTCTTGGACGCAGGGCCGACAGATGCCTAGGAGTCACGTGTATCTCTTCACTTCGTGCGGCAAGCCCGCAAATTCCCAGGGTTCGGTCTCCTCAAGTTCAAGGGTACAGGGACACTAGGCGGTCAGGTTCTGTTATGTTTACGTTCCAAGGCCCCCGATGTGTACAGGCTGAGGGGCCGGCACAGCAATCCCAAACGTCTCTTGCCTTCAGGTGGGCGTTTGGGTATGTCGGCGTGCAGGCCGTGGCATGGTCTTGGTACTCCTCCATCTCTATCTATCTCTATCTATCTCTCTCTCTCTCTCACCCTCACTCTCCCTCGGTCTCATAGTCGGTTTGTAACCTCGGATACGTCGACATAGTCTTAAGCAAGGCCAAAAAGGGCTCGTACACACAAACAGGAAGATGAGCAGACAGATATAATTGCATTGCTTATGCTATTCAAAACGTTTTCATCTGGGCACGAGACGTCGTGCCGTGAATGCGCACACCCATACATACATCTACATAAATCTACCTATATCTATCTATCTACCTATCTATCTCGCCTCGGTGTTGTTTGCAGTATGAGTTAATACCGGAATGACGAAGATCAAGAATAGAAGCAACAGCAAGAACGCAAGTAATGGATGCATATCATAGTAGGAGTGCAGTCTTGCTTGGAATGTGAGTTGCGCTTTGATGGTGTGCGCTCCAAGAGGTTTATGGGCTCGTAGTTGCATGCCAATAGGCAGTCACAGCACACTCGTGGAGATTGGATAGTCGGTGATGGTGCTGCTCATGAATTGTATGCTTGTTCGTATCACCCACATCATGTTCAATTAAACCCGGAGTTCCGACACTGAGATAGTGAACCTTGGAACCCAACCTTCTAGCGGCTCTGTCCCGGGGATTGAAGCCGAAAACCTCCGAAGACGAGATCCTCGCGACAAGAGACGCACCCTCCATGGCAGGAAGGCCAGCATCCTGTCACGGGGATCTATCCGGTGGAGCCGTGTCTCGACACCAAAAGCTGAAATCACCGGATCCTCCTGACTTGCATATTGTACAGTACTCTGAAGGACTGAATGCTCGATAGTACTATAGTATGCCCGAAGACCCTCTTCCAATTATTAAGGCTCCCATATTCATATGCCGAGGGAGGCTTTGATTCCTAGCACCTTGGGGGGCTTGAAGCTCCCACGCGAAGGTCGGTCTGCCCTTGCTGTGCATGGAGTCCATAGGGTTGAGATCGGACTATTTCTTGCTTCTTTCCGACAAGGCTGCCTCAAGTGTGCTTCTCTTGCAACGGCATCAACCACATGGTAACCATGCCCAAATCAATCCGTCATCTCCGAAAGCCGTGGCAACACGCTTGTTCGGGTTGCGAGTCGAACCTGCCAACTGTTTAGACCTCCAAGAGGCGGCTACATGTGCCTAGCCTTTCGGAACGGCATAGCGTGCATCTTTTATCTCGACTTGATTTGGTTGGGTGTCCGTGGGGTTGAAGTGGACAGGGCCGGTAAGGTGGCTTCTCGAGCGGACAACTGGAAACCCTGTAAATACATTGTAGCCCGCATAACGACCCATTTAGAGGCCTTCTATGTTAGTATTTAAACAAGCACAATGTGTTTGATCACCAAACTCCCCCACAGTCCTGGACTGCTGCTGAAACTGAGGGCTGCAAGCCCGAAACTCTGAGGCGGCGCTGTCCCGCCGGCGTGTACAGGGACTCTGTCTGCTTGGGCCCTGTCAACATGCACTCCGAGGACTGATGAGACGGATGTTTCAAATTTGAGAGAGACAGCGAGATAGAGCGAGCGAGCAAGCGTGCGTGTGCGCTTGTGTGTGTGTGTGTCTGTGTTTGTTGTACACGTATGACATAAGAATAGGCGACGGCAGGTGCAAATGTCGGCGTCCTTTCCTGAGATTCATTCTGTCAGGACGTGTGGCGTCTCCTGAGCAGCATCGCAGTAGACTGGCTCGGAACTTCCTACCACCCGCTGAAGCGTGACTTGCCTTGGTTTCGCAATATAAAGTTTTGGTTGGCATCACCGTGTCTTCTGAGCGCAAGGATTGGTCCTCAAAGCATGAATGCGTGTCCTTCCACCATCAGCGACGAAGGTAACTGTTTGCACTTTTGCACAGAGCTCTGCGGACGTTTGGAGCTGCCTTCCTTGCCTCTTGGACAGCAGTTCTTTAGTTTGATGGTAAGCGGCTTCCTGTTCCTGAGATCCAAAAGGCTCAGACCTACTAGAAATTCAGCTGTGGAGCCAGGGGCCGAGCCAGGGCATGATACTGTTTAGGGTTTAGAGTTTAGGGTTTAGGGCGCAACACATCTTTCTGCATAGCCTTCTTGTTTTTACCATTGGCAGACCCTCAAAGGATCGGGCAAAGGTAGAGTCGGGACCCTGAACCTTAGGGCCCGCAAATCAAAGACAAACCCTTAACCCCTAAACCCGGATTGTTTTCAGACCTCCTGTCATTTTCGAGAGTGTTACAAAACCCTAAACCCCAAACCCTAAACCCTAAACCCTAAGCCCCCAGCCGAATGGAAGGCCGGGTTGGGTCGCACGTCTCGCCTCCGCAGCCGCATGGCCCTCGGAGGGACGCAGAGCGCTGTGTCGGTTTTGGTTTTGGCGTTTAGTCAGGGCTAGGACCGAAGGGTGGTGTGGCGCTTAGAGGCTTAGGCTTGAGGTTTAGGACTGAAGTGTTTCGGATTTTGGGAGATTTGCCTGGTACAAACTGTATAGGCTACCTTCACGGAATGTGAAACCTCCAGTCAAGCAGATTAGGATTCCCGACTGCTTCGTTAGTTGGGACTCTCCAGGGTCTCGGTCGAGCATATGGCCGCAGAAGGGCAGCAGATTCAGGGATTTTGCGACGGTTTTCAGGTGGAAAGTTGCTTTCATAGTAGGTGTAATATAATGTATAGAGAGTACCTAGGTGATGGTAAATGGCGATCTAGCAAGCGTAGCAAAAACCGGCATGTGCACGTACAATCGTGTGGTAGCGCCTACAAGCACGCGGGGGTCTATGCTGGAATGCGTGTATGTTCGAACGCACTGCGTCGAACATCTTAAGACGCAGCAATATTGGTTAGGCAACCAGCTAGCCTTTTCGCCGCACGCAGTCCTGCGATGCCACGTCGAAGCAGTTGCCCCAACACAGAACAGGACGTATGAGTGCATTGTGAACCCCAGAACTTTGGAACACATTAGGTTCGTCCTAGCCAGGCGGGAGGCAAAAAATGAAACACCGAAAGCTCCGTATGTGGGTGCGTACGTATGTACGTATGTATGTATGTATGTAACTATGTGTGTATGTATGTATGTATGTATGCATACATATACGCCCAGCAAAAACAGGAGTCACTCTTTTTCCTTCTCTTCCCCGGGGAATAGGAAGAGAGTCGAGTATGCAGGCAAGTTCACACCCGAGGGCTACAGGCTGTGGAGTACTAATCCCTTCCCCTTTACCTGAACATCCCCTAATAGCAAGCGCAAATTTAAGACCTAATTTGGATTAGGGGCTTCAGGAGCAAGAACTGGAAGAGCAGCAAGAGCAGCAGCAAGAGCAAGAGCAGGAGCCACATCAAGGGCAGGAGCACGAGCAAGAGCAAGATCCTCCAAAAAGTCACAGTAGAAAAAAACCCACCCTGATAATGAACACATTGCATGGGGGGGGCCTCGTTCAATTTAATTTTGGAGCAAATTATCCATTGGGGGTCCTGCATGAGCATGATTCACAACTCCCTGGTTCTTACTGGTGTTCCTCATCCAGTTCCTGCTATTTGGGGGTGCATAGCATATTGAGAACCCCCTCATTTCTTGATCAGGTTTCTACATGTTTCTACATTTGTGCGATAGCTCCCTTTTCTGACCGTCGGAAGATTTAGAACTCGAGGTCCCTCTCCCGAGATGGTCTTAGGTCTTTCAGAAACCCTACAAGTAATATACCCTAGGTCAGCAGGGTCGTGCAGGAGACCCTCTGTGTCTCAGCTCATCTCTCTGGGGCTTTGAGCCATCCGGCGGTCAACTTGCCGAGGACATGGTTCTTTCACCCGTCCTCGACGCGTTGGACATGAGACTTGGAGCAAGGGCACGTCCAACTCTGTCGTAAGGCTGTTTTCATGGTTATCATAGGATTGGCTCTTCATCACCAGTTCTTGCATCCTTGAAGGTTGTATGATTGTTGGGGCTCGATGATTTGCTTGTTTCTGGTGTGAAGTTCCGACTCGCAAAATTGACACTGATGACTGCTGCCTCGGGCATTGTATGTCACGGTTCTTGGAACCTCAGCGCCGAAACCCTACACCCGCAGGCAGTTCATACGAGGCAGCGTCGTTGACAACCCTCAACCCTGAAAGAAAAAAGACCGAACATCCTGAAAACCCTAGATCAACAAAGGGTCTCGAGTTGAATCCCTAAACCTATAGGCCTATAGTGCCACAAACCCTTAACCCTAGCCGGAACCCTAAGCCTAAACTTCTTAAATCCCTTAAATTGTAAACCTGTGCCCGTATACCCTAAACAAGCACAGAGACATTTGCCCCTCTACTGAGGAACACATTCAAGATCCCATGTCCTGCCGCGCCGGCCGAGGACACACAAATACCCGCACCAAAGACTTCCTTAGGAACTTCAAAGTCACGAAGCGTCCTACAGAAAATGGGGGCTAGGCAGTCCGGGGGTTAAGGGCTTACAACCAAAAGGGTCCATGTATAGTACCATTATCGAAACAGGTACCACAAGATGATCTTTATTATGGTTTTGGGGACACAATCAAATTCGTAGTAGAAGTGGACCATGTCGGTAGCAGCTTAATCTACCGGCGCGGGAAAGATAGCATCATGATGCAGTCGGAGTACTTGTTGTGGCTTCTCCGATGGCAAGATGTAGTCGCTGACTTTTATGCTTGCGGCAAGAAGCCTTTGGCGGAAGCTCTGATCTAAATTCGTCAGGTAATTTAGAGGTCCAAGCATTGCTATCGGTATCCCTTCATTTATTTAGTCCCTGTTAGAGTTGTTTCTGGTATAGCACCAAAGTTCTGGAGTCAGATTTCAGTGTTTGTACGGCTCCTGGGAATTTCGCTCCTGCTCTCAGTCCGACGCTGGGTTTCGGATGGGAATCCGAGAGGAGATGGTCTCTGCAGAAGGATCTCCTCAGTCTACAGTGCCTGGGCCAACATCCGTAGGGATGCTTTGGGGCCTGAGAGCATGCAGCAATGCAGCTGCAAAGGGGGGCATCGAATGTTGAAAAGAGCAGTTTGGGCCTTGCAGGTCCTTGTCTCGACCGCAGGACGACAGGAAGCAAGTTTTGTGCTTAGGGTGCTGGTCGTCTTAGCCGAGGGAGAGTTGTGTGGTTGTAACGGAGCAGCGGGAGCGGCACCATCAGAAGAGAAAAGAGGAGTGTTGCAAGCAACAGCAGCAACCGCATCAGCTGAATGAGGAGGAGTGGTGGTGTCGGGGGCAGTGGTGAGGGTGGTAGTAAGCTTGGCCACGGAGAGTTCTGGCTAACTGCTCGTAGTTCTTCGCCCGTTGGCCGGCACCTGGGTTCGGTGGAGACTCCCCGATTTCTTTGAATTGAGGTTGCCTCTCATTTTAGTAGTCACCTTGGCCAAGGAAGGATGCTTGCCTGGCCAGGGCTCGCAGAATTTCCAGAGGCCTCCTCCGTATGGGTTTGCGGCGCATGTGGGACTATGCAAGTGTCCATGGCATCCGTAGGGCAGAAACCAGACACCGGCATCGTTTACGTTTACCGGTTGTCAACAATCTTCAGGCTGTCTACTTGGATGTAGGAGTGTGGGTCGTCTTGAGGCATGCGCAGACCCTTCAAAGGGAATCACAGGATAACTGCTAAGACCCCCCCCCTTCGTCGCCAGGCCTGCAATTACAGCTGGCTCCGGCTCTGCATTGTGACCGCGCGACGCCAGGATGCAGGAGGAAGTCTACCAGCATCCGCTGTCTTTGGAGACTGCCGTGGCGTGGGAATTTCAAAACCAGCCGCGACGACTGCAAGAAGATTGAATGCATGCATATATAAATAGGTAGACATGCAGATCGATAGATAGAGACGGATGGTGACGTTGGGCCGTGTACCCTTGAAGAGGTTCCGACTGCGAACCTGCGACTTTACAGGATGACTGAGCATCCATGGCGTGTCCGGGACGTTTCTGCTTCACAACTTCTAGATCTCCTTCGGAAACTTCGGATATCTCTTCGTCCTTCTTAAATGTGGAAAGAGGGCTTTGCGGATGTAATATCGGAGCACGGAGGTTGATCCCCGCTGAGGCCTAGCTGCCTAGCTTCACAGGTAGACTCGCCTGTCAGCTGCAGAGAAGCCGTAGCCCCTGGATCCTATGTTCAGGTTCTTCTGGGCCCGCCGATCCATGCTACTTATGGAGGCACGGCAAATCTTTGGAGCCCGTGGGGTTAATACTGCCGATGGAGACAAGAATGAACATCAGGGAACTCAGCAACAGAAGCCCTAAGCAATTAGAAGTAGCAAGACGTAAGAAAGGAGAGATTCGATGTTGCTAGAAGGGGTGGTTTTGTTGTCTGTTGTCACACTTATGACGTTGCTGCCGTCGCGGCAGGACTGGTAACGACTACCTCATTTCATAGACGCCAGAGATACGTCTTGCATGGGCAATATCTACTTTAAGCTGTACTCTGCTGATTCCCATGGTAACAGCATCGTAACCCTAACACAACGGCAGGCGGTGCACTTGGTTTTGAAAGGTGCATTTCGAGTAGTGCGGCATTTGTGTCTGAATATTGGCACGTCAGCCGGGTATTCATTCCCGGAAAAGACGGCGGCATGAGTTCTGCTGCCTGGACAGAACGGATCATCTGCTGTGGAATTCGCGGCATTTTATGTACTCCTGTGGCTCGCGCAGCCCAAACAAACTGGAGACCCTAAGCCGCAAGTTTCACGCCGACTCGCACCTGAGAACCTCGCCTGGCTTGTCCGAGTTGTGAGAGCTAAACCCGCAAATCCTAAACCCTAAGCCTAAACCCTTCAAGAGACCAAAGCAGGCCCAACATGTACTTGCTATACTCAAGAGTACAACCTAAATCTTAAACCTAAACCCTAAAAAAGTATACACCAACTTCAGGGGAAGTGGCGAGCCGAAGTTGCCGAGGACTGGGATTCTGGGCTTGGGCTGTATCGGCAGAAGGGTTTAGGGGTCACGCTGATCTTTTCGTGGCTGCAGAACTTGCTTGGGGCTGCGGGGCCTGTCGGGTCGGTAGTTGTTGGACATCTTAGGCAGACAGTGGAGTTTTCTTCTTGCACTTCAGTAGTACGCGCACTGGTGGTGGAGACTGAAGCGATAGCATTGTCAGCAGTTGCCGGGCAGTTCAGACAAAGCATGTTTCACGGTGACATAGTCAAGCAGATAAATATCTATAGCGACCGTCATGCTCTGGACGCAGCGGCAGAAAGAGGGGAGAGAGAGAGAGAGAGCTGCGGCCGATAGTGTCTACATGTTTCATCAGCGCACCGAAGAAAAATCAGAAGGACGATGGCAACAGCTAGTTAATGGAGTCATGGCAGTGCTTGTGCGCTTAACTCTTACAAGCCGTTCTGTCAGGAGCAGCTGGCCCGACGGCCGAAGTCCGTCGCTGCCTTCTTGTGAGGTGCCTTGGTGCCTTAGCATCTAACAGACTTTGTGGACTCGGGTCTGAGTCTATCGTGTCGAGCTTAAGGATTTTGGCCCGGTAGCTTCGGTCTTCGAGAGGTGCAGAGTTGTCGGGTTGGCCTGGGGCAGGGTTTGCAAGGACGGAAACTGAGACTTGCATTGAAAGCAGTATATGTAGCATGCGTTTAGAATTCTCATGACATGATGGTGTAACTGTGCAGTGTTACAGTTTCATTCGGTCTGGGATTGGATTGGTTTGGGGTTGAATTCTTAGTGTTGCCCAGCACATTGGACACTGTTTCGTGGGCATAGGAGCAATCGTCAAGGATGTCGAAAGCGGAGCTTCACATCACGTACAGTGCTGTAGTTGGAGCAACAGCAGCAGCAGGTAGTAAGCTAGCAGCAGGAGTTGTTATCGTTGTTGGTGGTGGTGTGGTAGTGGTGGTGATAGTGGTAGTCGTAGTCGTATTTAGTAGTAAAGTAGTCGTAGCCGCAGTAGTAGTAGTAGTTGTAGTAGTAGGAGGAGTAGCAGTGGTAGTAGGAGTAGGAGTAGCAGTAGCCACAGTAGCAACAGTATCAGCAGCAGCACTAGGAGGGCAAAGAAGAGTAGCAGCTGCAATGATAGACTGACCGACCGACTGCAATTCAGAAATTTGCAGGCTGCAGGCAACTATCACGCATACTGTCGATAGTTTCCAAGCATTTTCTCGCCAGGCCCGCGACCTTCCAGTGCCTAGATTCCTAGAAATGTTTCACCTGCATTACCACTGACGGCCATTTTGCACCAAATTTGAGGTGACATGTTGTCGTACAGCACACTATCTTTAGGCCGTTGCAACTTCAACCAGTTCTAGTCGCACATACCATTTTGCCAGCAACGGACGCCTAGCAGTCGATCGGCCTTGCCACCTGGTGCTGCGTCAATGGCCCTTCCGGAGTTGTTTGAGCCTATGCTTAGCGAGGGCTAAAAGCCTTCTGAAATTTGGAGCCTGATGTTGTGCTGGTTTCCACCAACTTCCGTTCTGCGAGTCAACACCTGCATGAGATTGCTTGAGTGTTGGCGCCTCAAGCTGAGAGCGCGAAGGTCCCCGGTCCGTTTGCGAAACAATGGCTTTGAACGGAAGTGCGGAAGCTTGCGTGCTGAATCTTTAGTCGCTCCAGCCTGTATATGCTTCCCGATATTTTAGAATCGGATGCTCTGCGGACTGCAGCTCTTGAAGAAAGGTTCAGAGTTTCAGGTTAGGGCTCGGGAATCACCCGTCGGTG
This sequence comes from Symbiodinium sp. clade A Y106, assembly GCA_003297005.1. Lineage (NCBI taxonomy): Eukaryota > Dinophyceae > Suessiales > Symbiodiniaceae > Symbiodinium > Symbiodinium sp. clade A. The sequence goes on from BGNK01002908.1 coordinate 58,017, forward strand.
TCAAGATCAAGCTTTTTCGGGAGAGTCAGCCCAACGTTTCGTATGGACGTCCTCTGTCGTCCGGCTACAAGAAGTACAGCAGTTGCAGAGCACCATCAGTCTACTCCTTGAGGAGCTGACGGCGGGGAATATTGCGAAAACGGCTTACCTGCAAACAGCAAGGGAGCTGCTGGATTCTGGACTGCAACCCAGCCTTGAAGCCGGAAAAGAATGCAGTAGGTTTCTGAGAGTTGCTGGCTCCTGTCATAAATCATGATCATGTAAGGGGAACTTGCGCTGACCAAGAGCCAGCGATCATGGTTTTTCTGCCGTTAAGCAAGTGTCCGTGTTGTTGAAGTGGCTATTGCGAGGGTTGCGACATTGCTGTTCACGACTGTCGTTCGTATTCTCACGGCTGTATTCCGAATGGGCAAACACCTGCATGTTACAAGCGAGAATGAAACGCTGCAGCCAGTGTAGAGTTGGAAGTATCCCAGATGGAAACCCCAAGCCCTGAACCCCATCAGGCCCATCAGGTTGCGTTGGAAGCCTGCTTTCAACCCTACTTGCAGCTATCGTATTCTGCAAACTGCAGAATGGAAGTCAACGCTCGTATCATTCCTAGAGTCTACAGTCACTCTACTCTGACCTGCTTTGCACACAGCTGAAGGAGGTGCAGCAGCGTTTCTGCACGGCGCCATAGATGTCAGGTTTGGTCACTTTGAAGCTTTGAGCCAGGTCGTTGGGCCGGCTGTTCTGCTCTTCCTTGTGCTTTGCGCCCTCACGGCCTCACGCCTAGGCCGCCCTAGGGGTGGGCGGTTGGTCCATGGACTTATCCGAGACGAGATGGTGAGAACCTGCGAAGGAGAAGCACCAGCCAATGCTTTTCTCTGCCGAATGTCAAGAGGTGCTAGCCGCAAAGCAAAGTTTTCGGTGCGTGTGCCGCATCTAACTAGTTAGTTGTTCTTTCCCCCTCTATCTCTTCGTCTCTTGTCCCTCGACCTTTTCCATTTGGCCTACGTATGCTTCACGTTTTCATTCATACGCGGGCAACTACATGACGGTCAGTCAGTGTGTGTGTGTGTGGGTTTGGGGGTGTGTGGGTGTGTGTGACGTGTGAGTGTGTGTGCCACGACCCATTTTGTTTTGCCCAGTGGAGTGTTTGTATTAACATCTGACAAATATGTACCAAAGGATCGCACCTCATCCACGTTTTCTGGCCGACGGTTCCGAAAATATGAGAGTTTGCATACCAACCGTAGTCTCAGTCATGAGTTTGTGGGCCGGACCTCTAGGGAGCGCCCACACCCTTGCTTCTTTGTCCACTTGAGTCGGCAAAACGATTTTCGTCAGCAGGCGTGCAGGCAGCAAGCACCGGGATTGCCGCCTCGCTTGCGGCAGCCGCGTGTGTCGGGGGCCGAGCGCTGCCTCTGACATGGGCTCCAATGCTCTGCAGGGCCTTGAGAGTCTGGGTCAGGATTCGGAGCAACTCTGCCTCCTGCCGCAGCCGTAACCGTCGCAGTGACACTTGCTGCGGCAGTGTTGGCAGAGGGGTAGTATATAGGGGTTGTCTTCGTCTTCGTCGTCGTCGTCGCAAGCAGCACGCATGTCCATCATCTCTCTGAGATCGTCCGGCACGCATTCGGCTCTTTAGTTGTGGGTGTGGAGAAGAGCATACATGGCGAAATGCAGCACAGGCAGCAGACTGGGCAGCTGCGCAGCAGTTGCCGATATCGAGCTGATGGAATTCGTACTGTCGCACTCTCTCTTGCAAGCTAGGGTGGAGATGAATAAGAAGCAGCGAGTGCAACATGGAGTGCTGTAAGAGCACAGGACTCAAGCTTGCAACCCTGGAAACGCTGCGCAAATGGCAGCCGCTATTCACAGAAACCAACCGGGCCTTGAACTGAAGCATTTATGTATATGTAATTATATATATACACATTTCTTTCAAAATACTTTAAAGATATATATGTTCTCAATATTTCTTTCTAATCTGAAGGTCTGCTCCTGGAGATCTCACACATGGAGTCCGGAGGCCTTGTGCCAAAGTATCGGACATGCGTGGCGATGTTTCCGTAAGCTCGGCAATCGACATCGAAGTTTCGAAATCGTGCGGCCATGGAGTAGACCGGCTAGATTCTGCATTGGATAAGATCACTCCAAGCTGAAAAATGATGCAGCTGATATAGTGCTTGGTATTTTTGGTTTGAGCCCCACGCAAGACCAGGTGGCTCGAATTTCAGAATTTGGTGCATTTCAAGTTGTGGTGGTGGAGGGATTCAGGCCCAGGCTCAGCGTGCTTTGCCGTCATGCTTCTTGTTTAGAAGGAAGGTGGGGTTAGAGAGTTAAGTCAGTTAAGTGCTTAGCTTCCGGGACAGGTTTCCAAACTGCAAACTCGCACCACGTCGCCGTTTTGAGCCATGAGGGCCAACGAGTCTTTGATCTGGTCCAGTGAACCCGAGAGCGAAACACGGAGAGATATAGACAGAGAGAGAGAGGAATGAGCCGCGACCAAACTAGGTAAGGTGCCTTTCACTTGCAGTGTTGGAGTAGAACCTGTCCTTTTGGATTAGATTGCTTTCTGTTGTTGTACCTGTTACCAAACTCCACGCTGCCGTAACTTGTACTTTGTGGGGGAGACCGGCTGCTGTAGGTACTAAGGACTTGCCATAGAGGGCGCGGGGATGAGGCCGGGATGCGCATTAGTATTCAGGGTGGGGGGATTTACAGCAACCGTACTCTACCGCCAGTTCAGACCTTAAAATTGGACTGAAAAGCAGTCCATCGGACCCCCAGGCCTCTACCCTCACGAACGCTGTAGGGTGGGGGGCGCTTAGGCGCGGGTCTCGCTCGCTAGACCTGGACCCGAAGCAAGCAAGCAAGAGCGTGAGAGAAAACACCCCTTACTGTAGCAAGCAAGCAAGAGAGAGAGAGAGAGAGAGGGAGAGAGAGTGGTGTCTGTGCCAGGCCCGGGAGAAGAAAGCCCCAAGTCTAACCGCCACTGCGATGCCCTGCGTGGCAGATCGCCCTGGCCTTCCTTGCCGCGGCACTGTTCTACCTGCTCGCTGTGCGCCTCCCAGGAAAGACCCAGTTTCGATCCTCTTGCTTGCTCTATTATATATTAGTTTAGGGTTGCAAGCAGGGTGGCGCACATCAAGTTATTATGCGGCTTGCTCAGGACGTATATAATCAGGAATATAGGATTGCTGTCTTGAAGTAGTAAGTCTCAGCATTGAGGTTCTGGCGGGCACACGCACGCGAACGAACAAGCACCCTGACTGGCTTCTTTCACTTTTTGTTAAGCTGTCCAGGTCGCTCTGACCTGCTCGCGATGTATCAGCCCCAGACTCCTTCCATTCCAGATTCAGACGGAGCTTTGGTCGTTGATATGGGAGTTTCTGAAAATGAGCGGTACCTTATTTTGGGGTCCTTATAATAAGGATCCTACTATTTAGGGCACTATATTAGGGTCACTATTTTCGGAAACTCCCATTTTAGCATATTCTTGGAGACATGAGGACCATTCAGGGCCTGCTCGGGGAGAAAAGAGTTGACCAACCTTGTAGCACTTTCGGCATTCCGACTTGAAGTGGGGATTCTTTCACATCTGTCTCATGGCCCGCAGACAGATGCTGGAGATTTTTCAGAGAGAGCCGTGCTGACAACCTCCTGGGGCAAGGCTCTCTGCAGCACCTAGCTACACTGCGGGCGGAGGTAGATACACTCCAGCAGCAGGCAGGTCGAGATTCACCTGGGACTCAGATTTCAGGCTTCAGGATTTAGGAAACTAACGTGCGGAATCCTAAGGGTCAGCATTGCCAAGTTAAATGATCAGGGCTCCATACAGCCTGGATCTTCTCATTCACGATCTGAAGACGAGTCTGGGGTAGAGAATCCACAGCGAGATACAGGGAGGCTAAGAGCAGTCTACTAGTGTCGTGCCTAAACCCCGAAAAGCAGGTAAAATGATGGCAAATCCTATAAAAGGGCCATTATTCTACATACTTTGGAGGTCCAGGTGTGCATCAGTAGTTTAATGGCCAGCCCTGCCAGCCCCAGCATTTTGCGCCAGGTGCTGCCCCAAAGCGCGGAAGCTGCGGCTGGAATTTCGCTACTGGCACGCCTGGGCCACGGGACGCCTGATCCTTCAAGGCCTTCAACGCCTCAAGACTCCAAGCCTGAAGACCCTGAAGCCTGCGATTCAGAATTTGAAACCACAGCGGCCCAGTCTCAACTTCACGGCTTGGGGGAAGTGCAAGCAAGACTGGAGGTTTGCCAGAGCCGGCTATGTTGGTACAAGTATCGGAGTCTTACACTTCCATCACTTCTGAAACTCGGAATTGAGATTTAGATGCTTTAAAGGGCCTCTAGGACCCTAGGAACAGCGCATGCGCACCAGCAGCTCTGTAGGTTTCGGTTTTCAACCGAGGATCTGCCTCCACCGCCAGGCAGATTCCCTTAGGCCCGTCTTGTGCAAGACGAGTGGAGCGAGCTGTCTGCATATCCACGAGATCCAATGATCCCAGCATGCGCAGTGCAGATTGGATGATGTTGCGCAGACATCATGACCGAGAGTTTTTGCACTCCAACCACAGTGGACACGGCATTTCTCAGCCATAAGACAATACAGTCCAAGGCTGAGGATTGTCCATTGAAGAAGTATGATTAGCATACCTGCAGCTGGGCCGTTTGCACACTCTTTGGCAGGCCAAATGGACAACGACCTCAGAACGCGCTGGGTGTCTGTCTCAGGGATGAACCCTTGCATGCTTTGGACAGATCTGGAACCTGGAAACCCTTACCCTGAACGCTGCAACCCACTGCGGTGATACATCAACTCATCTTGATCCAGCAGTTGGCCCTTCGCCACATCGCTCTGGCCGTCTTCAGGCTAGCATCCGTCAGAGATCGCAAGGCAATCGATGCCGTGGGTACAACTCAAGCCTGTGACATCCCTACAACCTGAACCGTAAATCCTAGGCCAGGCCTCACAAACTCCCTGGCGTCCGATCAGCAGACACCAAACCTGAAGCTCAGGCGACAGCGCTGCGAGGGCTCTCTGCAAAGCTGGCAGATCTGCGGCGCCTTGCCCGGGTCACAGCGAAGCTGCGGGTTTTTCTGGGTTCCTGTTAAGGGATTTAGTTTAAGGTACCAAAATAGGAATCTAGAGTAAATAGTATTGTTTCCTTAGTATGGTATCTTAAATTAAATACCCCAACAAGAATCCTTTTTGACCAACAAACTTCAGTGAGGCCCACCATTCCTCTGAACCTCGTGCGCGCGCGCGTGCGCGCGCGTGCGCGCCACGAGTAGAATTCTTTGTTAAGCCCCGGGCTTGGAAATTTCGCTCGATGCTGGTCCAGGGGCGCTGAGCCTAGTTGTAGCCATCTGCAGACAGTAGACCTTTTGTGCTTTTGTGGATTTATAACCGGATGAAGGGTGGAGGGTGTGCGACTGAGACTTCGGGTTTTTCACGGTTTCGGATTGGTGGTTTGGTGTTTGTTTGCCTGGTTTCTGCCAGCTGCATTCTGCCAAAGTCACCATCTGCCATCTACTGACAGAAGCAGACCCCGCCTCCCTGGACAGTTCGTGCCTGAGGGCTGCGCACCTTATGAGCCCTTATAAGTAGTCGCTAAGCGAAGGATCGCAAGCGTCGGACTTCCATGATTGGTTTTAGGGTTCTCCTTGCCGAATGCGCACTAGCATTTTCGGGCGAAAGAAGTCTCTTTCAGGAATCGGTTTTGGAAGTCGTTTCTGCATGCTGGTCATGCTGGGTTCACTAGATGACAGCATATAGATCAAGGCGGGTGCGACAATCTCTAACTATGAGATGCAGCGCGCAACTCAGAGATGGTGCTCAGAGCTCGAGGTTGCGATATCAAGGGACGGCACTTCGGACACCTGCATAGTAATACTTGTCCATAGCATCTATGATCGTATCCGAGCAGCTCGTCGTATCCGTGATGGCTGCCATGATTGGTTTTGCCCTGTGCAGCAGTAGGCAGCATTGAATCCGTGCAGGTGGCTTCCACAAGCAAGATTAAGGTCTGCACTTGAGTTGTTCCTTGCGGTCGTCATGTTTGAATGAAGCGGGTCTAATAGGACACTCAAAGGTTTGGTCCAGTGTAGGCTCGGCAGTACTAGTACCGCCTCAAGCCACAGGCTTGGCCCAGTTTAGGGGGCATTTGCATGAGTGCAATGTGTGCAGACTTCCGAATGCAGACAGTTAGGGTTTAGGGTTTAGGGGTCAGACAGCTCTAAACGCACTTTGAGCAGCGAAACCCGATACCCGCAACCCAAAGAACTCCAAAGCCTGAGGAAGAAACGTAAATCGAATCCGCCCTAAACCTATCTTAGCATGTCGGATCTCACTTTATATGTAACATGTAAGTATGGGTATACATACATGTTTATGTATGCAAGCATACTCTCTGTCGCTCTCGACTCTCTCTCTCTCTCTCTGTCTCTCTCTTGCTCTCGCTCATATTTACATTTACAATAGCTACAAATTTGTTTGTTTACATATTTATAATACTATGTCTCGGAACGTGCCGATGTCAGGGAAAGCTCACCTGCACGTTCCTGGTCGCCTCTCGGATCCACTTCAGATTTTGCTTTGGCCTACTTAATGGGGGTGTGATTTGGGTTGCGAGAGTCTTGGGTTCGGGGTTTCGGGCTCGATGGCTCGAGATGAGCCAGTTCACCGACTTCTTCATCCAGGGCAATCTCGGGCTCTGTTTTCGTGAGGCGTATCTGCCCCAATGAAGCCTTTTGGATCCGATTGTCTCAGCGCCGCCATTGGCGGTTGAGAGGCCTTGCTTTAAGACTTAGGGCCCGTACGTGTTGTCAGTTTGGCAAGGGAATTCCCAGCTTTCGCTGGCATTGACACTTTATCCTACACTTTTCGTGGCCTATGCCCTAAACCCTTTCCTAAACCCTAAATCCCTTCCGGCCCGAACAATCCTCGCCTGCAGAGTCCGAGTCATCTCTCGGTCAGGATCTGCCAGCTCAGGGAACAATTGACATACTATAAGGGCCTTAATAATTACCTATACTATTTTAGGGGCTACTTGTTATAGTTATAGTATGATATGCCCCAAAACCCTGTTCTAAATATTAAGGCTCCTATACAGTAGCTCTGGGAACAATTGACGGTTTAGGACCAGGGAAGTAGCCTTAGTGTGATTTCCCGCTTTATCTCTCCGTACTTCTATACCCCCGACCGCAGCCTTTACGTCCGACAGATCCTTCTAGCCAGGCTACCAGGATCGAGTCCAAATCAACAACTCCAAGATAGCTAACTATTTAGATAAAGTGATTATCGTAGAAGGCGGTTGAAAGCAAGCCCGGCCCATCGCAAGTTGTCTTGGGTTGCTTGGTTCTCGCGAAAGTTGCAGCTAAACTAAGCTCTGAAATCCACAAATACTTCACAGCACGACCCGTAGGTCAACTTTCCTTTCCTGCCATCGCTGCGAATCCTGGGTTACAAGTCATCGAGGCTGCTCAAGTCGCGGGTGCTTGTGCACTTCTGCGAGCTTAGGCTCTGCAACAAGCTGGAGAATGAGATCAAGCGGGTTTTAGTCGTTTCGGCCTCAGACCAACATGCGAAGAGATCCATGCGCATGCACATCTAAGGACTTCACGGCTTAGGCCATCCATAAGGCTTTGGAAGGAGTTCAGAGTGATGACCAGGATATGTCACAAATGTCGATTGCGGCAGATCGGACTATAGAGGATCACCGCATGATGACGACTATGATGACACGGGTAACGGCGACGACGTTTATTATGATGAAGATGAAGAAGAGGACGATTTGGTGATGAAGAAAACGAACGCTGATGATTATGATGATGGTGACGGTGATGCTACTGATGATGTTGTTGATGAGGAGTTGGCGGAGGAGGCTGACTCCTCTATATGGGGGTGAGAACGATCAGCAGCAGGATCTCGACGCGGTGTCGGAATCTGTTGATCATGATGGTGATGGTGATGATTTTGATGCTGATCATGATTGGCGACTACGACTCTGATGTCAAGACGGAAGAGTCCAGGAAGAGGAGGGTTGTGATTCTGATGGGTGGCGATGAAAGATGATGATGCTGATGATCATGAGTAATTACGTAGTAAGAAGAAGCGGACGACATTGATGCGGTACTCAGGATGACGATGGTCAGGATGCTTCCAGCAGAAGTACTATCGCAATCAGTGGTAGTGTTGCATTGTGTGTGTGTGCGCGCGTGTTTTTGAGTGGTGGCGTCGATCGTGTTTGTTCGCGGCGGTGCTTTCAGTTCTCGGATGGAGAGATGTCAACGCAAGGGCGAGACTCTGTGGATGCGGCGAGTCCTCGAACTGGAGCAGGATGCGGCTTTGGAGAGCCGGGGCCCCTAGTCTTCCAGCCCGGCACTTCCAGGGTTTTTTGTCGAAGCATATAGTGCGTATTGTTTGGAATGTTGCAGTGGTTCAATCAGTTACATCCGAAGGCCGTTGTCAGGAAAACAGTAGGCAAGGTGCCGTGCCGTGCTTGTGTTAGCGCTCCACTGTAGCAGGATGAGTGAGTGTGGCGGTGCTGGTGCTTCGTAACGGTGTCAGTACTGTAGCAGCATTGGCGGTAGCAGAAGAGCCGTAGAAGAAGTAGATTAAGTAGTCGTCGTCGTGATAGTAGTAGTAGTAGCAGCAGTAGTACTAGCAGTAGTGGGAGTAGTAGTGGTAGTCGTCGCCGTCGTCGCAGCAGCAGGAGTAGGAGGAGTAGGAGTAGGAGTAGGTGTAGTGGTATTGGTAGTCGTAGCAGCAGTAGCAGTAGCAGTAGTACTAGCAGTAGCAGTAGCCGCAGCAGTAGGACTAGGACTAGGAATACTAGCAGTAGTAGTAGCAGTAGTAGCAGTAGAAGCAGTAGTAGGAGCAGGAGCAGGAGCAGGAGCAGGAGCAGGAGCAGTAGGAGTAGTAGTAGTAGTAGTAGTAGTAGTAGTAAAAGAAGTTGTCGTTGTTGCTGTCGTTTATGATGATGTTAATGTTGATGTTGATGTGGAATGGCAATTGTAGTGTCAATGGCAAAGGCAATGGTAATGGTAGTGCTGGTGGTGGCAGTAGTAGTAGCAGTAGCAGGAGCAGTAGGAGTAGGAGTAGGAGTAGGAGTAGGAGTAGGAGTCGGAGTAGTAGTAGTAGCAGTAGTAGTAGTAGCAGCAGTAGTAGTAGTAGTCGTCGTAGTCGTAGTCGTAGTCGTAGTCGTAGTAGTAGTAGTAGTAGTAGTACGAGTAGTACGAGTAGCAGTAGCAGTAGCAGTAGCAGTAGCTGGGCAGTAGCAGTAGTAGAGGTTGCTTGTGGTCGTCGTAGCAGTAGTAGCAGCTGCAGCAGGAGGAGGAGTATTAGCAAGTAGTTTAGTAGCGTAGTAGTGGCCGTCGGTGGCCATGTTGACCTTCATTTCTGCAGTTGAGTAGTTACTGAAGAACACAAATCAGAAAGTGGACGCTCGTTTTACCTAATAACCTAATACCGGCCAGTGTTTCGTGCCTTCAGCTGCCCCGCTCGCCATCACCATCATCATCATCGCCATCATCGTCAGCATTATCAATATAATGGCTATCAGACTCGTCGCGAGGTACATACAGATCAGGGGAGCTTTTAATTAAGTAAGATGGTGAGAACCGCGACGGGTAACTATTCGCAGAAAGCGCAAGCATGACGAAGCAACCTGCTGTGTCCTTTCAGACTTTTCAGTGTCGTGCTAACCTCCCCGACCACAGCAACGGGCACCCGACGCCTGTATTAAGGGGCTCTCTTCTGGTGGCTCTACGAAGATGGAGAAGGCGAGCACCTCATGGGCATTTGGAGCTTCTTGCCGTAGCACCGATTCATGCCACTCGGTATCTTCTGCACATGCAGTGTCGTCTTCTAATGCAGTGCGGATTCGCACCTGTTTACAGGCGCAGTTCGTCCACATGGACGTAGCAATGTAGCATTTAGAACCACGCCTTGTGCCGAGGAACTATATGTGAGGGTCGTGCCACATAATGGACACGTGTGCGGCTACGATCATGCGAACCCGAGAAAGGAAGAACATGCGAGAACACATGTCTTTTACTTGGTTTGCATTGGCCCAGTTTATTTTGCCCAAGTGCTCCTCTTTTGACAGAAAATCAAACGGGAGCACGAGCCTAGGTGTCGCCGTCAGATCTTGTTTTGCAACGAGAATAATTGGTCGGCAGATGGCCGTGGCTTTGCATGAACGGTTTACAAAGCTCTAGCTCGTCGCTCTCTCCCTCCCCTTGTCTCCTTTCCCCTCCCGTTCTCAGCAGCAGATGCCAGCATCCGCATGCCGAGAGAGACAGAGAGAGAGAGAGAGAGTATAGGCTTAGCTCGCCCTCTAAGCCTGGGAGAAGAAGAAGAGGGATACTCACGTGCCCCGCGCCCAAGATGGGGTCGGTGACAGGACCCTTAAGCCATAGAGAAAGACATACGCATGTACGCACGTACATGCATGCATGCATATGTACATGTATACACATGCTCCTGAAGCCTGGCTGCTGAAGAAGAGTCAAGGAGAACCTTATTACCTCATTGTCATTGCTACTAGTAGAGCTGGCTCAATAGGTAGGCCTAAGCACGGGGCAACCATGAAGTAGAAGCCCTTGACTGACTAAACTCTGCGACTCGACTGAGCCCTTTTCCAGAGACACACGGTGCCAGTCTAGCTTGGCATGCGGGAGCCATAAAAGGCCCGGTTGACAAGGAGCGTGAGAATTCCCCTTCACTATTCACGACAAGCTTCAAGTGGAAGCCTAATTCAAAGCAGTGCTTCGCCCACCCCCCTCTTTTCCAGAAAAATTGATGAGGTGGCTTTGCGGGCTCTCCGCGTCTCACTGTGCCGGTCGGAGACTCGGAACGTCCCAGGTTTGAGGTCTTGAGGCTCGGATGATTGTTTTTGCTTAAACCTCAGGGGATTCGCACAAGTCCCGAATCTTGGCGACGAGGATGATGGTGGTTGCTGCGAAAGTATTGGTGATGTGATAACCACCATTGCGGGAACGGTGCTTGTGACAGTTGAGCACTGGCGGTCCCCACAATGTGGCAACCCACGGGGACCCATCGCACGACTCCAATGACTCACCGCAAGCTACGGCAAAGCCTGCAACCGACGATGCGGCAAGCACAGCACAAATTCGTCCCGGAACATGGCAAGCCAATCTTAGTTGCAACGGAGTGACGCGTGCCATGAGCCAGGGCGAGGTCACCGCCACCGTAATGGGACTGGAGGATGGAGCTGGTCATAAGCATGCTCCCCTGCACTCTTTGGGTTCTGACGCTGCTTGTTCTAGCTGCTAGCTGATTCAAGATTTAATTTCGTTCAGCAAGATCTAAGACTGATCGGCATGTTTACGGGCCTGCTGTGCGGTTTTGGCCGTTTTAGCCCCGACAAGCTCGAGTAGGCTCTGCTACCAAATCACTGCATAGGCCCGAACCCCGAGCACTCTTAGCAGGAGCCGAGCTGCCCCTAAACCATCCGACATCCGTTAACTCACACATCTTCGCGCTACATTTTTGAACAGCCCCAAGAGGCCGAGCAAGTGGAAGAGTGGGTGAGCACTCACACTTTGGACAAGTTGCCTGGGTCTCAGGAACCGGAGGTGTGTGATACCTCAAAGCAGCTTCAGCTCCGACCCTTCGAGTCCGTGCCTGCCTTGCGCGAGTGTGCGAGTCGAAAGCGGCTGGAGTTGCTGGGCGCGCAAGCTTAAACCCAAAACTCGATGGTCCGGCTGTCGTAGGTAAAGGGCAGCAGGCGAGAAACCCATGAATAGAATCTGGTTGGGGAATTTGCGCCGACGCTTAAACTCAGGCTTAGCGGCCGCCTACCGAGCCCAGAATTGAATTGAGCACGAGACGACCTCTCATCGCTTTTTGTCCGAGGAGAAGTAACTGCCAGAAGGAAAGTCAAACCTGCAGACATTCCACCTTCATCCACCGAAGCCCCGAAGGAAGAGCTTAGGTCCAGGGATAGTCCGACCTCTTCTAAACCGGTGCCCCCCCTGCCGAAATTGGGATGCAATGCCGTCTGCATCTTTAGGGTTCAGGGCCTGGGCACCAGGTAATCTGTCATTGTATCTTGAGGATGCTAGATGCTAGAAGTGGCAGTATTGCATTGATAATCGCGGTTCACCAACCGACCGTCCTCTGCTCGAAGGAAGATTCCCACATTGAGCTCAACACTGGCAGTGGCCTCATCTGCAGATGTCGACAGATCAACATGGGTTGTTGGCACTGGGCATACTGCCTCTGCGAGTCGGATGCCATGGGTTTGCATACCCATTGCTAAACACACCCAGTATTGCATACATACGTGTATATGTATTTATTCACAAGTTCCTATTCATACAGGAAGATATCACAACAGACTTCGACAGTAAAGAATGTGGGTCTCGTCCCGGGCTCTAGAGCCTTCCCTCGAGGCCAGCGAGGAGCTCCAGAGGCTGCCGCCGGCGAAGGCATCTGCTGGAAGTCAGCGAGTCTTGTGAGACTGGGTCCGACATCACGAGGCTGAGGATTATGGTGGTAATAATGGTGACGACGATGTGGTTGATGATGACGACGACGATGATGATGATCGCCGTGATGGCCAGCGTCGCCATCGGCGCACGATGAAAGTCAGATCATGCAATCAATATAGCGGTTTCGTTTTGCTCCTGGTCTGGTTCTTTGTCATTCGTCCACGATGGCGTCCAGCACCATCATCATGTACTACTTGATGCTGCCGATGCTAAATACGAATACCGGTACTTACTGCCAACAAAGGGTTTTGGCTTCCCACGATTTCACCACTACCCATCAATTTCAATCGGTTCGATGTTCCAGTCTGATGGATTATTCGTCTGCATCGTTCCAAGGGCCTTCAGTGACCAGACTAAAACGTGGGCAAGGGGGTTTGGGCTGTAAAAGCGTGCTCAGTGCTCCACTCTCAGGCAGGTATCCCACGGCACTCAGACCACAAGTCACTTGCACTGGTGCTGCCACCTCTTGTTCCCGCAGCTATGCTTCTGCTTCTCCATGCTGCTCCTATGTCGAGTACACTGCCGAGGACGATGACCAGGGTGACGGAAAGAACAACTACTTCTTTGGCTTTGGTTGGCTGGCAGAGCAGCAACCGCAGTTTCCAGAACACTGCAAAGAGGTCACAGTTAGAACCGAAGAACGGCAGGTAAGGCAGGTAAGGCCTAAGGCCTAAGGCTCAAACACGTATTTTCTGAGACCGGCTTTCAGCCTCTCTGCGTGCGAGGATATGGCCATGCTGCAGTCTGCAGCCGATGTGATGCAGGACGTTCTTCCCTGATTGCTGAGAATCCCAGCCACTGGTCTCGCCCGCTTGTCCTGCCACGGCGCACCCACCATAAACCACGACACAAGAGCCTCTTGCAAAAGCTCGCAGTCTTTAGAGCTATTGGCTGATCAGGAGCAGCATCAGCAACTGGACAGCCTCATGGCCTCCCTGCAACGAATCTCACCGCTGGGATCTCAGAAAGAGCTCTTTGCGCTCCATCCGGGCATCTACTGTAGGGGCTTAAATAATTACCAATACTATTTTGGAGTTGCTGATTATAATTAAAGTATAATGTAAATATAGTATGGTTGGTCCCAAAACCCTATTCCTTATTCTAATCCTAAAGGCCCCTATATTACAGTGATTGGCTTGCCTGTTTTCATACCTATAGGACCTCCTGGGAAGGAAGAGCTTGAGGCTTCAAGTGGTCCCTAGCTGCGCCAGGCACCAAAACCAACTTTATACGGGCCGCGCGACTCGCAGCACGGCGCATTATTGTGGACAGCAATTCCACCCCTGGCCCGAAGCGCGGCTTTGCAAGCCTAAACCCTGTGCCCTTGTTCTACCCCGCGTCCTGAAATCTGCGCCCTACAAAACAGAGACCCCAAACCCATTCCGAGATCCTGAAACCCTAAGGCCCTATGCCCGAAACCATACCATAATCGCCCTTGGTCCCTTGAAGCCTGAGTCCCCGTTTGTAGCACCTTGTATAAAACCCCCATGCAGCGCTTAGTCGAATTTAAAGAGCCTATGAGACTGTAATTGTCGGAGTTGTTGGGCACTTGCTGCGTAGTTCAGTTCGCCGTAACACCTCGCCTGACGCTGCCGAGGTATAGCAACCTGAAACCCACAACAAAACTCCGAAGCCTCGGTTCATTCTTAATAAACCCTCAGCGAGTTGATACTAAAACCGAAACAAGCAGTGCAGCTTGTTCTCTAGGAGCATATGCTTGGAGCCTCATGGTTGCATGTCGATGCTGTCAGAGGCGCAGGCATGTCAGAGTGCTACGGTCGAGACATCCCTACTAGAAGCTGACCTTGCATCCGAAACTCTAGGACTCTAGGCTACGAGCCGTCTACATAGGAAATAAGACCATATACTCCCCAAAACATCCCAAAACCTAAAACCCTACATAATACCTGGGGCCGCAGCCATTTTGATGCAAGAGTTGCCTAGTTTTCCAGGACGCTTTCTGTGGTGCGGAGCGGGCGTAGTGGCGTTGCAAGCACAGTCGGGTCGAGTACGGCCGGCACAATGTCCATTGCATTCACGCATTCCTCTGTGAAGCCAGTCTACAGCGGCGTCTGCGTCTCTGCGGGGTGCCAGACTCCGCAGCGCGTGCAGCAGAGGGCGGAACTGGACAAGGAGAAGAGCGCCAACCCAAGTCGGTCTGCGCGGCTGGCAATCGCAGCGACATCTGTTGCGGCGAGCCAGTCACGCGGACGTCGGTCCGAGCGCAAGAGCAGCTCGAAACGTTTGGAGGGCGTTTCCACATCGCCTTCGACGTGGGATCCGATGATACGTTCGGCCATGGCTTTGATCGTTCTCGCTTGCCTTATTTCATCAATCGTGTTTGGCGAGCAGGTAGATCTGGACCACGCCTTGTGTTTGTTCGGTATGTGGTTTGTCGTTCGGCGCATCTTTTCCTGCGGGGGACAGAAGCAACAAGAGGGTGCTCCAGAATTTGTGTGATTGTCAAGGCTACCAGCGGCTTTCTAGCCTCATCTGGGAAGTTCCCAGGGAGGTCAACGGTCAGCTCATAAACCCTACAATCCACAACGGAACCTTTTTAAACCTGAGGGAAGCCTAAAATCCTACAGCTTTGCTCTTGCAAGTCTTGTTATCTGCATTCATCAACTAGCTGGCTACTGCGGCGGGGAGCAAACTTGACGTGCTCAAATGCGTGCGATGCAGTTCGCCCGTAGCTGCCGTGTCAAGGATGAGCATCCCTAGTTTAAAAGCGCTTCCTATGCCCTCGACAGTAGTTCGTAAGGTCTTTGTAGGGCCATATAAGAGTTAATGTGGGCCAGAGAAAGAAGTCACTGCCCACGCGGCTGCGGGCACAGCACTGATAGACTCAATCGACATTGACATCGCAGGCAATGTCTCGAGGCTGGCTGACTTCGATGCTTAAGTGTTTCTGATACCGCTCCAGTTTTCCAAGCAACGGACCACTGCATGTCGAGGCGAGGGGAATGCAGTGAATTGCCGCAAAGAGACAGAGCTGAGCAATGCGTCGAAGGCCATTGTGCCCCTCGCAGAATTCCAGCCGGTGTGCCTTTCGACACACTAGTGTTCCATGCCTGACGGGCTTGGGTCAAATTTCGTGCAGGCACTGAGGCAGGATCGAAGGGTATCGCCTCCAAAATTGTAAAAAAATAGTACGAACGAATGAACACACCTAATTGATATCAATATGTCAATAAATAGTAATAGTCGGGTATTCCGGGGGCTAGGGCGGCTAGGGAAGGTTAATCAGGGTACGCGAAATCATCCCTTCTCCTGCCCTGCGCCTACGTGCCATAGATTCTCCTGCGTAGCTGGCACGTTTGATTGGTCTTGTCCCTGAGGTCCTGGGGCTGATACCAAAGCAGCTGTTTGGGGGTTCAGGTGGCCTTCAAACCTGAAACTGAAACTATTCTTGAGTTGATTTTCGGTGCCATGGGACCGTTCGGGAGCAACTGACCGGAATGCATCGCGAGGATGAGTCTGAATTAATAGTTAGACATGACTACGTACCGGGCACTCAGAGGCAACTTCGCGATCGAGCCGATAGTTTTTGAACAAAAATGCCTCTGGGGTCGCGCCTGTGCAGATATGAGTTTGGAGTTTATTGCTCTACGGTTTAGGGCTCGAGGGTTGAGGGTTGAAATTTGTGTCGGCTTGGGGCGCTTCGTTCAGAGACAGTCTGGCGAGGGAGGCGAGGACAGTGGGATGTTCTAGATTTGAGATCTGTTTGCGGATTGTAGCGGCTACTGCAGGTATGCTGTGGTAGTATCTGTTTTCGAAGAACCCCTAAAAGTGTAACCCAGAAATCGGAAGATCCCTCGATTCGGCGGACACTTCTGTGAAAGAACAGTGGGCGCCGAGCACCTCCAAGTCACGCGCGACAGTGGAGCTGTACAATATGTAGTTGCAGCTTGAATAGTTAAGCCATATAGGGGTCAGAACAAAAAGAAATCGTTTGTATATGTACGTACATACATACATACATACATACGTGCATATGTCCAGACGTACCTGCATACTTAGTCGCTTGTTCGCTCACTCATTCACTGACTCACTCACTTAGACTTGCTTAATTACTTACTTACGCACAGACATACATGCAACATACACACAAACCTAATTAATAGACATACTATACATACTGACTATACATACTGTATGCATACTGTACATACATACATACATACGTGCTCAAATACAGTCATCCAGGCATCCAGACAGACAGACACAGACACACAGACAGAGACACAGACAGAGAGACAGACAGACAGACAGACAGACAGAGAGAGACAGACAGACAGACAGACAGACAGACAGACAGAGACAGACAGAGACAGACAGAGACAGACAGAGACAGACAGACAGACAGAGACAGACAGACAGACAGACAGAGACAGACAGACAGACAGACAGAGACAGACAGAGACAGACAGAGAGACAGAGAGACAGACAGACAGACAGACAGACAGACAGACATGCATTATTCATTTGTTCATGCATTCATTCATTTATTCATTCATTCTTTTATTCATGATTTTCATTTATTCTTGAATTTTTTCATTTGTTCATTCATTCATTCATTCAAATCCTTCGTTCATTCCTTCATTCGTTCATTCAACCATTCGCTCATTCATATAGACATATATACACATATACATATGTAACGTATGTGTTGGTGTCGTCCTGTGATGAGGGAAAACCTTGAGCCCTTGTAAACTGGGACCTGTTAGGGATGCGGGGGTTGTAAGCTTGGCTGTATTCTTTATTGTCGCTTCGAGCCCGTCTTACAGGTCCTGGTGGGGGAAGTAGTGAGCTGAATGCCTTTCCCCGCGCCCAGTACCCACTCGTCACCTGCCTGCGTTCTTCGGATCAGCCATGCGGGAGCCAAAAAAACGTATGTGTTCGTTACTTTTTTGCTTTACATATTAGTATGTTTCGTCTTCAAGACTTCTGTCCAATTCCTCCATGTAGGAGACGTGAGTAGAGCTCGCTGTCGACGTCGGGCTACGTCTCCCCTTGAAGGGGTGGCGGGGCTTCTGAGTTTGGTTTGATTTTTGGAGAAGAGTTCGTTTCTCTTTCGGGTGGTTCACGATCGGGATTCGGCTTGAAGTAGCTGTTTGCCCAGAGGAGAGGCATGCTTACGCCTGTCCTGCGGAGCAGAGGCACCGACAGGGCAGGGACTTGTGAAGTTTGGCGAATTTTAAGATGCTGCCTGCCACAGTCAAGCAAGGTGCTGGTCACATGGCCAGGACTCAGAGGCCAGGTTTCAAACCCCAAATAGGGAACTCTAGGATGCGAGGAAAACCTGACATCCAAGGCTGTAGCTTCTGGGTCCAGGGGCATATCCAGCACGCCTCTAGTCGAGTGCATCTGCCTTAGACCCAATCAGCTTGCCGGTGTTGAAATAAAGGTGTCTGAAGCTTTCTGAGTGCTTGAGCCAAGGGAGCAAGGAGGCCCAACGAAATGTGGAGCACTACGCAGGGCTCGGGCCAAATCCACGGTATGGATGATCTCGCTGGCTATCAAGCTGGCGAAGCTGGAGCTGTTCTGCATGAGAACGAATGATTCGTGTGTGAGAGACACTGCGCAAACCACCACGGGGTACCTGAAGATTTTTTCTCGGGCCCGTGTCGGCTAATTCGAACAGCACGCAGTCACAGTTGAGCGTCAACGTCTTGTAGACTGTTGTTTCTGTTTTTGTCCCATTATAATACAGTGCAAACCCGAGCGCGACTCGAGCAGCATGGTGAACTGCAGCTTTGGGGGATGGTTTCACCTAGAATCCCCTCACAGCAGTTGTTGTTTTGTCCGGCCCGAACAGCCTCGCCTGGAATGTCCACGTCGCTTTAGCCCAAAACCTGATCGCGGAACAGTCGTTGGATGAGGCCTTCAGTGGGCAAAGCTCGGCCAAATCTGCGGTCGGCGTGGCAGGCGGTTTCGAGACTGCGGGGTAGGGTCAGCAGGGTTTTGTTTGGGGGGGGGGGTTAGGCTTCCAGTCAGGGTTTAGGGTTTGGTAATTAATTAGTGCTTCAGGGTTTGGGCATGAGGGCATGTGCACTGCAGCCCCTCCTCGAAAAAAAGGTAAGGAGTTCTGACCGCAAAGGGTTTTTGAAACTGCTTACGGCTCGGCGCTTGTGGTGTTTTGACCATAGATTCCGTCTCAGAGTTCATATGAGATTGGAGCGCACAGCTGGATCCCGTCGAGTATGCTTCGAAAGCAGTGGTTGGAGTATAGGCCAGTTTTATCTGGCGCATTTTCCGAGAAGGTCCGCGGGACGAGTTACTTTCAATCAGTAATCATCTAGCCCGAAAATCCCGAGCCGAACGTTGGGGGTTCCTTGGCTGCGTGCTGCTTGCTCTTGGTATCCACAAAAACAGGTTCGACTCTGATCCGAAAAGGGCATTCTGATCGCACGGCATGCTGCATTCCTGCATATACATCAGGATGAACACGCATGCGGGCAATATTCTTGGCGCAGATTCAATTCTTGACATATCTCATGTGCTCCTCGCTCGCAATGGACTTCTCTGTGGATCACATATCTACGAGGCCGCACGTGTGACTCGGCCCCGTCATGCCAGGAGAAGGCAAGAAACGCTAAACAAAGGGTTACTATTATAAGGATTCTATTTAGAGGCCTTTGTTGTTTGAATGGGGTTCTGCAGGGATTTGTAACTATAGAAGGCACGACAATGGGATACGACCCCGGATACGATTACTAATTATTCTAACCGAATCTGCAACCTCAGGATTGGCAAGGCTCGTTTCTTGCACCGGAGCTTTAAACTAGTTTTCATCGTCAGCACACGAATAACACCAGTGGCAGCAGCTACGACCGCAAGCTAATCTGTTGACAGTCCTGAGCCATTCCATTGCCGCTTGGGTCTACTAATACGGCGCAGGAGAGCTCTTGGTGCGGCTTGATGATACTGCTCACAGAAAAAGAGAGCATAAGGTGTGTGGACGGAAAAAGAGAAGACTCCCGTTAAATTCGCTTAAGGTGGGTCGTCGACGGGGCAGTTTCCGAGCGTTTCCTCGATCTCGTCGACAACCAGCTGGCTTCCAGCGAGGGCACCGTGACAAGCGAGCTTCGCAATGGGAAGTCCATCACGTCCAGGAGCTGCCTGTCAAGTTTGCCAGTTTCCCGTTTATAGTCTTACTCTCAGTAATGTACAAGGACAAAACAAATCCGAAGCAGCACAATGTGCTTCGTGACCATGGCCATGATTGCCATTCGCAACTAATCGATTGAGCCTCCCTGGACAACTCTAGAACGGTCGGCAAACCCAGGTGTTGAGTTCGGCGTCGACGATGTCTCACGGCAACTTTTCGAGACTGTTGCGGGCTTCTGGGGCTTGCTGCCAGAGCAGTCCATCGAATCCTTCGTGGTGTCTGATGCTGGGCTCTTCTCGCGGCAGGCGTCTAATGTTACCATAGTAAGGAAACCTCAGTAATTGCCTTATTTTGTCCGTTCCTTCTGCCCTCAACAAGAACCCAGGACATTTGTGGCGAAGGCCAAACCCCCCATGTGGACCACATCAACCTCGATGACCTGCCTGGGTACAAGCTGGATTTCCTGGATCTGACTCGTCAGAGTACTTCACCCATAAATCCGAGGAGGGTTGTGCCTACCATATCTGTTGTCGTCTACTTCAACTCGGTTGGTGGTCTTCAATTTCCGCATTCGGCAGACAAGCTTGGAACCATTGCGGCCAAACGTGGCAGGATTGTGGCGTGACATGCAAGAAAAGGTCGAAGCACTGACAGGGCGTGCGTCGGAAAGCAAGCAGGCATACGCACACTTCGCATCCGAGGTCATGTTTCAGAACTATGTTGACACAGACCGTCCGCACCACGACTCGATGGCTGCACACTGCGGTGGCTTGACAGCTCCAAAATATCCTCTCAATCATGCCTGGGTACATCGCCAGAATGCCCTGGCCCAGTGAGGTATCTACTTGGACAGCTTGCCCAAGAGAATCCTCGTCATGGGCTCCTTGGACCAAAGCATTGCTTCGTAACAACATCTTACCTGTGTGTGACTTTCAGACTTCATGGTGCGACATCGTCGAGTGCTTCTTGTTCGTCTGCAATTAGCAGCTGGTGTTTGTTTATAGTTGCCGTTCATTGGCTCCGAGGCATCTTGGCCAACGAAACGCCAAGCTTTTCAGCAGGAAGGTCCGAGTCGGTCTGCACGAAGCCCGGTCTGATCTACTGCCCTGGAACTGCACAAGATCCACTCCGCCACGACGCCCCATCTTACGACTGCATCTCGCTTGCAGAAGCTTCGGCCTACAAGATACTCATCACTCCACAGTTCCACCTGCCTGCGGGCTGAACCCCAAGCCCCAACACCCACTGGGTTTTCAGAGTCTAGACGGATGGACACGGGTCGGCAGAAACGACAAACATAGGTCCTAGACTTTGCCGAGCGATGCAAAAGGCCTCCGCAAGAGATATGTAAGTGCGAAATTGATATTTTTGCAAACTAACATTCACACACATAGCAGGCATATTGACAGTAG
Source organism: Symbiodinium sp. clade A Y106 (assembly GCA_003297005.1). Classification (NCBI taxonomy): domain Eukaryota; class Dinophyceae; order Suessiales; family Symbiodiniaceae; genus Symbiodinium; species Symbiodinium sp. clade A. The sequence goes on from BGNK01002908.1 coordinate 79,062, forward strand.
CAATCCTAACAATAGTAGAGATCACGACTACGACTGTGCAGGCAGAAGCCTTGAAAGTTTTTTGAAGATGAAGTACAAAGCTGGCACCCTAGGTCGTGAACCCTGGCTGTGCGAATCAGAACACCCACAGATGCGAGATCATGAAGAGCTAAGATTTGAGAACACGCGACGAGATGATTGAAATCGAGGCGGCAAGAGAACGCGAAGCTGTGCCTTGGCTCCGTTAGCACTCGCTGGAGTTTGGGCTCACGGCTTTGAGCTTTTTCGCCCCCTCGAGGGGACAGAAGCAGCGGCTCCAAGCCGGCCCATGGGCTTGGAGATTCAAGGCGTTCGCACAACCTGAAACCCGAATCCCAACATGCCAGTCCTTGCTAGCTGCTGGGCCTGTCCAACTCCCAACAACCCTGAAGCATCAAAAGCAGGAATGCTCCAGGGACCGAAGCATTGTCATTGCGCAGCAGTGCATCACCCAGAACGGCTCATCGACGAGTGTTCGGGCGGGAGTTGCTCCAAAATGCAAACAGACAGCGCTAGATTCGCCCTCTCCCGGCTTAACTGTGCTTTCAACCGAGAGCAGAAAATCAAGCCAGAAGCTGTGGCAGTGTCGGCAGCATGCATTACTTTGCCTCCCTCCCCTCCCTCCCTTCCTTCTTTTCTGCCCCACCCAAAAAAAAGGGCAGATAGCTGCAAGCTCCTCGTCATGCCAAGCCACTGGCGCTTCGTGGGGGCATGGGACAGAGACTTCGAGGGTCAAGCCGAGCAGGTCCCTCTTCTTCCCTTCCGGGATATCCGAGTGCTTTCGGGATCTCGCTCGAAGAATTGCAAAGCGACAGGAAAGGGATCTTGCCCCCCAAATGCCCCCCCAACCACACACACACAGAGCTCAGTAGCTCTACTCGCTTCCACAGCTACCATCCAGCCCCTTCTGGGCCCGGCCCAGGCGGCGAAGATGAGGCCACCAACTCCGAGAGTGCCGGGCCCAGGGGCAGATTGCGCTTTGTCTGCCTGCCTGCCTGCTTGCCTGCCTTGCTGGCTGTCTGTCTGGTCCACTGTCCGTCTGTCTGTATGTCTGTACGAATGTACGTGTGCATGCAATGTGTCCAAAACATTCGAGAGCAAGAGAGGAGCTTCTAGGTTACTTCCAGAAGCGTGGCTGCACGGAGACATGACATTGTCGTCGCGAGTCTGTGAAGCGCCCTCAACCTTTACTCAGCTTCCATAAGCAGATATGAACCCCAATTGCGCAATACAATAGTGGTGGCGACGTGTTTCTGCAGTTTCGGCAGTCGTCGGATGGAGAATGAAAGGCTTCTGCCACCCGAACCCGCAACAACCATCGGCAAGAATGTGTCACGGCCATGAAAAAAGGTAAACGCAATCCTGCAACCACTTTTCGCTGCTAGAACCCATGTGAGCTCTTTTTACGGTCTGCATACATGGGTATATGTGTGTTCGGATGTGAAAAATCTTTCTCGGTAGATGGAGGCAGTTATGTCCAGGCATGTTGCTTAGTCGGTTTGAAGTGACTGCATACATACAGATATGGTCTTCGTTTGTTAGTATTGGTTTGTGTGTGGAACATACTGTCGCGTCCGCAATTTTCGGAATACCGTTTTCGAAATGCTAAAACCCAAAACTGCAGGCTGGTCCTGCTACGTGCATTGAAAACCCTAGCTCTAACTCTAGCCCTAAACCGTAAGTGATGATTATGTAATTATTTATGTTGTTCGTCTATGTATGTATGTATGTATATATATATATATATATATATTTCTAGTATGTATATCTATATACATACATATGCTTGTGCAGCTTGGAACCCCAAGCAACCGGTCGGAACTGCTGAGTGTGCAAATGGGCTTGTTACTGTTATTATTGGTACTGTTGGTATTACCATTAGAGTCAATCATTAGAGCGATGATAACTTCTGATTACTTGTATTGCTGCTATTGTCACCATGAATTATAAGCCTACGATTATGATTATTGTCTGGAGGGCTGGAGCGCAAACTTCTGATCCCTATACTTGAAGCTCTGTTTCGAAGCCTCTTAAGAATCTTGAGACATTTTTGCGGACATAGGTCCCTTTAGGCTCTTCTGCTAGTTACACTGAGCAGAGGCCGAAGCCCTTTTTGACAACAGGTGCCTCAGTGGAGCCAGTCCTGGTCTACACTATCTCGTGATAATCCCCAACTCTTAAATCCGTAACCCGGATGTTTGCGAGCCTTTCGGTTCTTTCTCGACTTTTCCTTCAGGCGGTGCGGAAGGATGTGCCTCGGAAGATTGTATATTTTGGGGAACATCCCGGGAGAGCTGCCAAATTGACAGGTGTTCGTGAGACAGCGGACAACTTGCCCTTCATGTGATGTTACATCGTATGCATGTACACACACACACATATTCGCATGCATACATGAACACAAAGGAGTTGACTCTCACGTCAAGCTCAAACTCCCATGATCTTGCTGTTCCTTTGGGTCAGAACCACGGAGTTCTGCTAAGGATTTCATCGTTTTCCTCGAGGCACCCTGGGCTTGTTCCGGTGATGGGGGCGTGGGGGATCATGGTTGAACGCTTCGGATTCCCTTCGGATGGGACTTTCGGTGTGAATTCCCGCCCGCAGACTTCCGTCCGAGTCATTTTCCTTGCTCGCGAGGTTGTTTCGTCATTTAATGAGCTCGCCTTCACATGCCATACATCTGACGCTTCATGGAACCATTAACCGAGTCCCGACATTTGCCTCTCCCGAAGTTGTCCAGCCTCTCCCGCAGATCAAGATGGCCAAGCCCGAGGAAGGAATCGTGAGCATCACGTGCAGGACATGCAGTCCGTGGTGGAAGGCTAATGTACGGGTTGCAAGGGATTCCTGAGGGCTCCTTGATACCATTATTGCATATCCTAAAGCAGGAGGACCCTATGTTAAGGTTATGTCGAAGAGCATCGTGCAAGACATCGTGATTGAAACTAGAACGTGGTTAACCAGATAAAACATCCGCCTTCAGCACAACGACGGTCTATGATTGTCAAGCGCCGCGTGTTGTTTCTATTTCGAGCTGTGCAGGCTATTCGGTTTAGGGTTTAGGGTCCCGTCGCTCTCTTACACTCGGTCCTCTTTCTCGTGGATCATGAGGGCGGGGTCGGGAGTATTTATTGAGTGCCATTCGAGGAGCTTGGCTGGGACAGACCTTGGCTCCTTGGAAGCCGGCGCCGATTCAAACCTGGGAGGGCTTCGCCCCTTGTTCGCAAAAGCTTCATGGCTGATAATGCAAGGTTGGAAGTCTCGCGTGCTGCTGACGAGTCATGCTGTTGATCAATGTTTACTGCGGGGAGGTTGTCTTACTGCTTCCGTTTGCTGAGCATGCTGCAATGGGGCTTAGGCCGGCTGGAAAGAGATCGTAGATCGAATGGTCAGTCGGCGTTCGATATGCACATCCCGATCGATCCTCGCTGTGTCTTTTGCTGAGGTCGCTGTCTCCGTCATTGTGCAGATCGGCGTACGGTTCGGTCTGAATGGTTTTCGTGTCGTACGTTGTCCCATGTTGTCCGGCGTTATCATGGTAGCTCGTGGACTCCATATGCAGGGCAAGACCGGCTGTCTGATGGGGTCGAGTGCTGCGGCTGAAGCCATTCGTCTTTGGTCCGTGTCATGACTTTGTTGGTTCTGTGTCATAGCAGCGATGGCAAGACATCGTTGCCGTCACTGACACCACTGTCACTGGTATTCCCAACATGTGGGTGATTATGTCCACCACCAGGCATGCCACCGTACATCGCCTGCATCAGGTTCATCGTCATCTTCATCGTCATCATCGCCATCATCATTATCATCATCCTTGTCCTTAGCTCCATAGTGATGGCCATGATGATAAAGATGGCAGTGAATCTGATGATGATGATGTTGGTGATGACGACGCTCATCATCAGCATCATGACGACGATGATGTTGGTGTAAGATGATCATGATCAGGACCAGCATCATGATCACAGGTCGTCATTGTGTTGACGTTCTTACCATGGTTGCTGAGCCCAAATCCCTGTGGCCGGATGCGAATGTCAGGAAGACGAGTCGAGCAAAAGCTCGATCCGGAGGACAAGACAAACGTGACTAGGCAATGCACAGGCATAGGCAGGATGTCGGGATTCAGAGGTCATTCTGGCGGGAGTTCATGCTTGATATCGGGAGTCTGCATCTCCGGTATGCACTTAGTCGAAAAGGAGAATGCCCCTAGCCCTATGTTATATACCATCACTGAGACGACGGACTTCGCTGCAATCATGTAAACTAACATTGCAACTTGAAACCCTGGCACTTGTGCAATCCTCAACATCCTAAATCCCAGCATTTTGTGGACTGCGAATCCGGGGCTGCAGCCTTACCCCCTGATTTCAGGCTTGCAGATCTATAACTTGCGGGCTAGAGCTGTAGAATTATTCTGCCTGTCTCGGGCTTAAGGTTCGAACTTCTGCATCGTACCCTGCCCTTGCATTCGATGGCGCATCCCCCGGGTTTTGAAGCAGCGGGGTAATTAGCTTTGAAGACCCAGAAACCTGACAGGGCGTTCGAACCTGGGCATACTTGCGCGCTGTTTCAAGAACGCGGCAAACGTCGGTCGGTAATCTGACCGAATAAGGAGTCATAAATGTGGAGCCACTTTGAATGGTGGTCTTGTTTGATTGATGTTGTTGGGCATCGATCTTTGATCCAAAACACTCGCCAATAGTCAGAGTTTTGTTTGGCTCTAAGGCAGGGAGTGCCGAATATAGGGGTCAGATGAGCGGCTGCTAGTATCATAAATTTTAGGCACCCTTAGGGAGGTAGGTGGGAGGGGTGGGGGAGGGGGGGGGTAGGGGACTATATTTTCCTTAAATAGGCCTTATTAGGTCCTTATTAGGTCCTTATTATGGGCATTAATTCCCCCCTACCCCTACCCCCCCTCCCCCTACCCGCCTAAGATTCCCTATGGTAGTATGCATTTACGTATAGTTCCAATACAACCATCCAACAAGATAATCTGCCCAAATGAGGCCGCTACAGTATCTCTGTATGTCATAGTCTGCTACATCTGTCGTTGAGCTTCATACTGGCTTCGGCGTTACGGTGCTTGAACACCAAAGTTTGAACTAATCACCTTGGGCTTCGTTTGGTGCCCTGCACGCCCCTCTCGGCAGAAGCTGGTTGATAGTCCTCCGGAAATCCGAACATTTTGTTTTGAAAGGTAGCGGCAAAGTGTTTTTGCTCATGAGGTGAGAGACGGAATGTTGAGATCCGGGCAAGTCTGGAAGTAAGTGTCTGAAGACTGAAGAGAGAGAAGGCCAAGTATCATTATTTTCTTGATAATTAAAGCGAGTGGTATTGGGTTTAGGAGTTGTTTAGGGAGCTGGCACCCAGGTGGTCCTGTGCATTCGCACTGAAACCTTCGGAAAGGCAGACTTGCAGCTGCAAGATTTGGTTGATGGCTTAGAGTTTGTGTTTTGAGGATTCGCGCTTCGAGCCTCGGGCTGAGAGTTCAGCGTTTAGGGTCTCTTGTCTCATGTTGACGATTTGCTGATGTTGTCAGCCACTGGAGCTTAAGCAAGCACCAGGCTTTGCAGGTGCAAGCTTTGTGGTCAGATGTACTTAGACGTGTCTTGGAATTGTAAAAGCAGCCTCCTTTTGACATGCTAGAGAGGTTTCGTGTCTGTCACGTGGACCTACAATGGCCATCAGGGTCCAAGCATTGGACAAGGGCAGCAACCGAGCCTTATGAGGATTTCAAGCACCACCTGTTGCCACCTGGCTCCATAATGTAAGAAAGGGCTCTGAGAGGTGAGCACTAGACGAGTCCGACACCCTGAGCCCTAAACCCTGTCCGTTTCGACGCTCACTCGCACAAGGGCAAGGCCTGCGTCGAAAGCCTTTCCGTTTCTCCGGACCCGAGACTCCAAGCCCCCCGCGGGACTTGGCCAGGGTCAAGATGACGTGAAGCTCTTCGAGCTGCTGCCAGTTTCCATCGATGAGGTCAAGATAGCTTTTGCCAAGGCTGGGGAAAGGTTTAGGTATCGAGTGCCTGAGAGAGAGAGAGAGAGACAGAGAGAGAGAGAGAGAGAGGCTGTAGGGTTTATTGGGTTTAGCGTTTTTAATCAGCAGGTTCGATGCCCCGAGCAGGAATGCGACCATTGCTCAGTCACTGGGTCGCTGTCTTCAGCTCCCGTTGCATAGTACGAATACTCACATACACATGCATGTACATACATATCATGGATATAATACAGATAGACATACACACATACATAACATACATACATACATACATACATACATACAGACACATAGACGTATTCGCATAGACAGTATTTGTTTGATTTTCGTTCATTTTACATTATACCCCGAATGCCGATCTGAAACAAATAGGCATCGAACCATTAGCACCACCTGCCCCAAGGTTACGTGCACGAAGATTTGCGTGTTAGGATTGAAAGCTCTAGCTGTCGTGGTTAGGGTATAGGCTTCAGTGAGTATACCCTAAACATCCCCAGCATATGCTACAAGTCTTCGAGTCGGCAGAGCAAGACTGGTATCACGAAGGGCAAGCAACACCAGGCGTCTAGCTTCCTGAGTGTGGGGTTCAAGGCCCGGAGATCACACTGGGTGAGGCTCGGCCTGCAACACCTAGCACGACATGCTTGATCAGCCGACAACACGCTTCCGGGTCTGACCGCCAGCCAAAGACTGTTTAGTTTGCGCAACCGTGCGTAGGCATTCTGTGTGCTTCGGCCCTTAAAATGGGTGATCGTGACACCAGGCCGATTCCAACAAGGACGGCTTCCTCGACAAAGCTGAGCAACTCGGGCGATTGCGAAGCAGGGTCGTAAAGCCGATATCCCCCGCTGGCGGTTCACCTCGGATTATGACATCAACAGCGATGCCGAGGACGATAATTAGTGTTAAGGGCGACTTGATGGGCTTGCTCAGAGTCAGCAGCCGTGGCGCCGCCACCACCACCACCACCAGCAGCAAAAACCAAACAACGAAGATTGCGACAGCAACTACGACAAGAACCACACCGACACGACATAAACGACACCTCAAAGAACAACAGATGATCGTCTGTCTCTAGTCAAGAACAAGACTGCGATGCCACCATGAGCTCCTCATGCGCACAACATCAGCCAGTTTCCATGACCACATCGGCCTGAGTCTTTCATTGGCCCAGGGCGAAAGCGATGTTGAAGCAACTCGCGGAGGCGATACCGTCGATCATGAGCAATGATGAGATCGTGCCTCGTCCGGAACTGCTGCTAGGGCAGACAGTTGGACCATAATGTAGGAACCTGATTAAGAAACCTTGGGCCTTTGTTAGGGTTCCTTGTATGGCTATAGGCCCAGGGTTTCTTAATCAGGTTCCCACATTAGTAAAGTTGTGAGGTTTCGAAGTTGGGGACCTGGGTTGTGGACGCGTGAGCCCGACTGCCGAGTACTTGCTACAACCATGTCACAACAGCGAACACTCTCACTTAGGGTTTAGGGTTTTAGGGTTTAGGGTTTTAGAGTTTAGGGTTTTAGGGTTTAGGGTTTAGGAACACTCTCACTTCGCGAAGTAGCGCTTGTAGACCATCAAGACGTGTCTAGCGAACCCCTCCACATCCGCAACCCTTCCAGCAGAAATGAAGCTTCAGTCCTTTGCTGGAAAAGGTTTGGCCTGTCTTCACAGCCCAGGAGCAATTGTTTGATGCGGTCGATGCCGACGCAGACGGTCGACTCAACTTGCCGGACTGGGGCTGGGGGAGGGAATCTCTGCTAGGTGCTCGCCATCTGAATGAAGAATAGACCTTGCAAAAGTCGCCGAGACTGAGAGAGCGATGGGCGGAGAGAGACAGAGAGAGAATCTTGGCAGGAGAAGGTCACGCACGCACGCACGCGCGCACACACACACACACAAACAAAAAAGCAAGCAAGCAAGCAAGCAAAATCAAACAACCACGCACACACCCACACACCCACACACCCACACGCCCACACGCCCACACCCCCACAGCCCCACACCCCCACACAACCAACACACACACACACAACACACACACAACCAACACACACACACACAAGACACACACACAACCAACACACACACANCACCCACCCACACCCACCCACACCCACCCACACCCACCCACACCCACCCGCACCCTGTAGAACTTCTGGCCTTTAGGAGTGTTGGGCTTGCTGGGGCTGGGGTGTATTTGGACCGCCTGATGTCGACCAGCAAACCTTTCGCAAGTTGATGCTTGTTCCGGGATGTTGCTTCATTTCGGGTTTAGGGTTTCGAGAGCGCCACAGAGTCTTTGGATTTAAACGTAGCATCAGCTCGTGGCTTTCACTCCAAAGCTTCCATAGGCCCTTGTGATTTAATCTCCTCTTGGAGCCTTCCAAGTACCGAGCCTAAGCCCTCTAGCCAGCATTTCGAATTCAGAAAGCCCGTCATTAGGAGAAGTGCCCGTATTCTGATTCCGAAGGACAAGCAGTGTGTGAATCCGCGAGCTACTTCGAATGGCAACATTCGACCCTGAGTTTCTTTTTGACACACTTGTTGAGATATGAACCTGAGCCGAGGGGAATTTCAGTCCTGCCAATTCGACAGGCTTCGGCCACATCCGTTTCATTTCACGTGTTGCTTAGGTCCTAAATTTCAGTCTGAGCCACATTGCGGTCTCGCAATGCATTTCCGCCCACACCCACCCACCCACGCCCACCCACCCCCACCCACACCCACCCACACCCACCCACAC